>BJBW01004308.1:0-181608 GCA_004320125.1 Scolopax mira
TTTCCCCCCTTCCTCTCTTCTCTTTTCCTTAAGGGGGGGAGGGAGGGGTCATCTGTCGTTCTGGTTGGTCGATTCGGTCAAAACCACGACAATGGGAAAGCTGTGGGCTAAGCATATCTATCAGGCATTGCTGCATCTCTTCAGAGTGTGACCTGGAGTTTGTGCCCAGAGCGTAACTGGGCATGAAGCACACTGAAGCTCATCTACCTTGCCCCTTCCTCCCTCTGTGCCACATCATAGAATGGTTTGAGTTGGAAGGGACCTTCAAGATCATCTAGTTCTAACCCCCCTGCCATGGGCAGGGACACCTCCCACTATAGCAGGTTGCTCAAAGCCTCATCCAGCCTGGCCTTGAACACTTCCAGGGATGGGGCATCCATGACTTCCTTGGGCAACCTGTTACAGTGTCTCACCACCCTCACTGTAAAGAATTTCTTTTTAGTATCTAACCTAAATCTCTCCTCTTCCAGTTTAAAACCATTACTCTTTGTCCTGCCACTACATCCTTAAGCAGTGTCCTGACACAAGAAGAAAACTGCGTGTATACAGAAATGAAGTGGTGCCTCTCCTTCAAGTGGGGCTGAGCTCCTCAGTTCTTTGAAGTTTCTTTTTCTTTGCCTCATAGAAGGAGAGAAGCCTTCAAAGAAAATTAATGCAGCTATAAAAATAACTGTTTTAAAGTGAGGCTTAAAAGTGCAAACAAGCTGGGCTGACTTTCACAGAAGAGAAAGGAAAGTGAACTCTGAGGGCATTTAAAAGCCATGTACATGTAGTTCTGAGGTACATGGTTTAGTGTTAACTTGGCAGTGCTAGGTTAATGGTTGGACTTGATGATCTTAAAGGTCTCTCCCTACCAAAATTATTCTATAATTCTGCCCTTTCCTGTCCCGAAAAAGTGGTGCTGCCTATTGCTGCCTCCTGCCAGGCACTGCGAGCATGGCTGCCTCCAGACCCCTGGTTCAAGGGGGAGAGGAGCCCTGTGTTCCTGCTCAGCAGCTCTTGAGAGTGTAATAACTGAGCTGGCAAAGTCAGAGGACCCAGTGGATGGGAATCCACAGAGCTAAGTGTATCACAGAACTACAGCAAGCCAACACAGAGATGTCTGGCTCCAAATTGTCCTCCAAAGCATGTCTGATGGGCAAGGGTCCATTTCAACCTCCCTTGTTTCCAGATACTGCAAAAGTACTTTAAACAATTAAAAAATTATGACAGTTTTTTCAAAAATGGGTGTTTATATTCGGGGTGTTTGCAAGCTCACTTTTTTAGACATAATTGTGTATCAAAACAGATTTTTTATATTTCAATCACTTACCATGAACCTTGAGATCTGATGCTCCAGTCAGGCAGATCTTAAAGCTTAGAGGTTTGGGACCATCTAGTAGAACTCCATGTGTTGTCATTCTGTCCTTTCAGTGATAACTCAGACATAAAAAAAATCTCACTTTTATGATTTTTCTTTAAATTTGGTTTACATTAATATTAACATGCAAATAAACCCCAAAAAGTTATTAGATACATGAATGTATCATTAACGCCAGTGTTGAATGACTAAGTAGGATAAGAGTGCTTTTTCTCCTCCTCTGCATTTCCATGGAAAAAGAAGCTGGTAATATGCCTGAAAACCTTCTTTCAAAATGTTGCTTCACAATCACTGACTAGAAAGATCAGAACATTTCCTGAATTGGTCATTGGCATAAGGTCACAGCGAAGATCAAATGAGGAAATTGCACTGTGTACCAGTTGAGATATGTGAGTCTTTTTACCACTAAATTTGCTATTTCGTCATTTTGAATGTTTTCTGGCAAAAGAACCTCTACATACTTTATTATGCATATATCTGTATTTACATACATACCCATATATATAGTAAATACAAAGATTTTGGCTTTTTCAAATGCAACTGCAAAAGTGAAGTTAATTCAGAAAATTAACCAGTAATAAAATGTTGGCATTTTTCCTTGAAATACAGGAATGCACAAATAAAGATTAGATTTAGAAAAACAAAAATTTGCCTGGAGAAACATGCCACAATGGTAAACACTAATTATTGTTCTTTATCACAGAGCAGTAGGATAGTCACCTACAGCTATGGCAGTGTGGCAGGTGTCCTTGAACATACTGAGGTCTGCATGCTAATGGCTCATACTTTTCTCAAAACTGTTAACTGAAATACATAGGGAGGTAAATTAAATAAAATAAAGGGAATATCAGAATATGAGTCCTAATAGTGTGTTGGAAGCCGTAAAGCTACAATGTGTTGTCTGGCATATAGTGCATCTGAAGTTCATCTGAAAATTGGAAGGGGCTGCAGGAAGTCATCTCGTACACCTCAGAGATAACAATGTAAATCAGTTTTTGTGGCAATTAAGGTATGTGTGGTGAAAACAGAGGCAGATGCATGTTTAGATTAGTGAGTTATGCTAGGTATGATAGGTGCTGAAACTTCAAGAATTGATCGCCAAATTTGTTGTTATTCCAATTCTGGGCAAATGTTTGGGCATACAAGAAGAGTCATTAACATCCCTTCTCTCAACACATACCAGTGTAATAATTAGCAAAACATCTGAAATTATGCTATGCAGCCCTCTGTAGAACTGGCTCTTCATGTAACCCAGTAATTTTGTCTTTTGTCTCCTGGTCGACATTTTTCCACCTTTTTCATCCTAAGTCCTGATGTTAGAGACTAAAATGAAATATATGACGGAGTCTCCAGTTCTCTGGGTCAGTAGGAATATCCACTTGCTGAGAGTCAATCACACATGGAAGAGGCATTTGCAATGGTCATGTTAACCCTGAACTGCTCTGTACTAAACCCTGTACTGACCTGTACCAAAAAAACCTGCATTGGCAAAGATCAGTGTTACTCACAATGTTATCTTTCCTGTTCTGCTCATGGCAAGAACCTATGCTTACAATTTGTCACAGTTTGCTTCTGAAGTCTGCAAACAGAGCAGATGTTATGATGATGATTATTAACATTAATTTTGATGTTGTTTATAAATTAAAGCCTGTTTAGAAGAACAATTACATGCATGCTTTAGTCCCATGGAACTGAAAGTACTGCTGAGCTACCCATGTTTGTTTAAATGTTATTCTAAATAGGGATGAACCTGAATATATGTTTAAGTGCTTCACTGAACTGGAGCCCGCTAGAGATATGGAAAGACTCATTTTCTTCATGGGATAAACCTTTGGTCATTTCAGTGAGACCATGCAGGCATAAATCATGCTGAACAGCAAAAGAAGTATCTCCCTGCATAAATTCCTGGATTGCTTAAACCTAACACCTAATTACAGAGCTGGTGAACCTAGATACAGTGAAGGCGGTTTGAAAGGCTGCCTGAAACATCATGGGTTGAGATGCCTTTGTCGGGAGCATTGTGCTGTGATGTGTAACGTGGGTAGATTCCTGTGGGATGTTGACAGTTTGTGGGAAATGTATGTAGGAGGAACTGGGTTATGAAGACCAGGAGCTTTAGGTTTTCTTTCTTTCTTTCTCTCTCATTGTACTGTTTATGGGCTTGAGGTTTGTTTTTTTTTTTTGGGGGGGGGGGGAAGGGGGGGGGGGGTTTTTTTTTTTTTTTTTTTTGGGGGGGGGGGGGGGAGGGGGGGAGGTGGTTTGTTCTTTTTTTAATGTAGGGGGAAGGTAGAGCTTCTGGGTTTGGAAAAATCTGGCCAATACACACAACATGTCATGAGTCACTTGCTCCTGGAGGTTCAATACTACACCGCTCCTACCCTCCCAAAACGATGCTGGTCGATTCTCCTGAAAGCTTTAATATTCCTTTTTTTGCTCATGGCATTTATATGGAGTGATAATCACTTGATAAGCCATGGATTTATGTAATAAATTAATCAGCTCTGCAGTGTTTCCTCCACCCTCTGCCTGCCAGTCTGTCTCTACTGGGACTTGTTCAGTTTTTTCCAGTTACAAATAGCTCTCTGTATTATTATTTTCTTTTAAATCATTTGTCAGGAAAATGTTTTTTCCTCTTCACACCAGCAGTGGATTTTTTTCCTCTGTGTTATTCTGGCCTGAGGCACAGAGCAGACGACGTGGGTCTGCATTGGCAGTGGGCTCTCTGCAGGCAAATATGCAGAGTTTAAAGTTCACTGGCTGACAGCAATGCAAGGATAGGGCCAGAAGCTTTGCCATTGGAAAAGGGTGAATCTTACCTTCATTAACAACTTGTGACTCTTGCATCTGATACCAATGAGGGCATGAGATACCACATCTGAAGGTAGTAATGCCATTAGTTACAGAAAAACTATTTTCATGGCACTCTCCCTCCTGTACTTCCTTTTTCCTCTCCTGAATGTGTGCTGGAATTGGCATATGATATCAGACAAGGATCTGTTTAATCTAAAGATGGTGTATATAACCCCTTGAAAAATATTTCTTGAATTTAATGAATTTGCATATTCTAATTTTCTTTGTGGGCGGTCAGTCCATTTTAATCCTGCTAGAACAAAGAGCTCCAGAGAATAATTTTGGGTTTGTGTTGTGTGAAAAAAATGCATTTTCTTATCATTCCTTATGGATTTTTATCATGTAATGTTTCCACTTCTTGAATGAGAGAAATGTTGAATAGCACAGGATATTTCATTTGAATTAGAGTCATCATATTGCAACCTCTAATATATTCCTTCTTATTTTGTCTTTAAATTAAATGGACCTAATCCTTTTTATCTTTTCATATAGAAAATTCTTCATTCCTCTACTTATTTTAATTATTTTTTATCTGAATCCCCTCTGTTACTGTATTATCTCCTATAAAAGCACTGACCAAAACTGAATGCAATGCAGCATCCCAGTTGGCAGTGTATTATTCATTTACCTATCACATTATGCTGTTCATAATGTATTTTCCACCCCGTGTCTTACGTCTCATAATACATCATTTGCCTTTTTTTTTTTTTTTGCATGGATGACATACTCTACAGAACCTTTCCTACAGAGCTGTCGTAAGGAGTGATCCAACCCTTTTCCAGAATGTCACAGTTTACAGTATATTCAATAAGGTGCCTGTGACTTCCCAACTGCATCTGCTGGTGGTCGTTGCTTTTTATTGATTGATATGTACTGGGCTGCCATTCGCCTGGCCTTGTTAAGGTCCTCGCCATGTATTTCTCAATTTTGGCCAATATTTTATGTGTGTGTGTGTGTGTGCGTGTTCTGCAGATGCTCCCACATAAGCACATAGCTCTTTCTTGGGTTCATTCCCATCAAGAGCTCTGATGTCTAGAAGACACCCTGCCTCACTTTCTGCCAGGCCATCTAGGTTGTTTGTTCTTATGCTTCATTTCACACCTCTGTGACAATCTCCAGTTGTTAGTGCAGAGCTGTTACCGGAGCTCATGCAGGCACATCTGAGCTGCCTTTGAACTTGTTAGCTCAGGTGAAGCTGGCAGCAGTAGGTAGTGTGGGAGGCTGCGAGCCCTCCTGGTTTGCACAGCCTCCTCTAGGTAGCTGTGGTGATCTCTGTGCTGATACACCTACCCTCCTGCGGTACGGGAACTACGCTAGCAAAAAACGACTTACGTAAAGCTCCTCAACCTTCAGCCGCACCTCTGAGGGCAGCTTGTTTGTGACCTTTGTATCTCGGCCACGAGGAGGGTTTCTCCAGTTTCCCAGTATGCCACGTGTGTTAAGCAGCCTTTCTGGAAAAAAAAAAAAAATTAAATTATCAAAGGCTTTTGGATAGTTCTGGTGCATTATATCCACTGAGGTAACTCTGCTGATTCCAGCTTTTTATAGGCTTCCATCTAACAAAACTCTAATCAGTTGCTTAGTATTAAGCTACTTCCAGTGGGATTTTATTATGCGCAAATGCAAATGCCTATGTTGTATTCAGCAATGACTCTCTATTTAACCACTTGGCTGAAGAGATATGTAAGTCTTTACACTTTAATTTCTAAAATGTTCCTTTCTATAGCATGCAGAGCAGGTACAGGGTCTGTAGTCCTGTGTTACGAAGCCCACTTACCGATAGCTGGAAGCATTGGCTGCACTATCTTTATAAACCTAGGCCAAAAGAGCATTCAAATTAAGCAATAATTTGAGCGAGATTAAGAGAAAGGGAGAGAACACATGTCCAGTTAGTCACCAGAGGTACACACGCATGCATAAAGTAAATCCCCAACCTGTTATAGTAATGCACTTAGTTACTGGAAATGCAATACGAGCTTACTTTCATGAGCAAGGATGAAAGAACTTGTTTAACCTTTGTACAGCATTTTCCACCCACACAGAAAAGTGACATCAGATGCTTCGCATAGGTAAAAAACAACTCAGCATTTGGGAGACTCCTGAGCAAGAGGCAGAGATACCGAGATACCTCCTTACCACGAAGTTTGTTCACTGAACTCTCTACATGCTTATGGTGGGTCACTCGGAACCTCGTGTTACTTATTTCTCTGTCTTCATGACCCCGACACAGAAAAAGAACCCTTCAGCCCTGTGCGTAAAGCACTGGACATGAAGGCCTTGCTCGAAGGTATTTAATGTTTGTGTATGCAGTATAAAGTAAGGGGTTTGCATTTAATTTGGGGAATATTTCACTTTCCAATATGCTGTGGATGAAATCATTGGTACTGAAGAGGGATTTTCACAAGGCCAGTCGCTAAAGCACGAAGCCTTGGCCTAGGAGTTAAAATGAGCATCAATGAAACAGCTAAGTAAGACACAGGCTGGAAGCATCTACCTCTGTGCGTCACCTGGGTGGATTTCAGTCCACTTCAGTGTCACCTAAAAAGTACTGCAGGGTTTCTGAAGTTCAAGATTTCTAATCTTTGCAGAGCATCTCCATGCTAATATTTCGTGTTGCTTTCAAAACAGGCTGGGGCTCAGTTCCTGTGTGTCCCAGCACACAAGAAGAAAGGATTTGGTTTTAATTGACTTTTTTGACCTATGTGAACATACTTATTCCTCTTTCCTCCCTCCTGCCTCTCCCACTTCGTCCCCTCCTCCTCCTGCCCCCCACCCAAAAAAAAAGAAAATTGTTTGAGAAATAAATTTTGAAGTACTGGGAGAAGTAGCATGTGTTTGTGAAGGGAGAAGGTGGGGGTGGCAGAGGTGGTGGAAGGAGTTCAGTTTGTCAACATGACAGCCAGGAAGCAAGTTATTTATAACGCTTGTGGTGGAGAGGGGGCCAGCCCACATGTTTTTAAAAAAGAGTTTAACTAATCGCATGGTACAGCTAATTCTGTTATTTGTAAATACATTTCACTTGCAGTCTTGGTGGACAGAGGGAGAGTGAGAAGAGGACCATGGTACAGGACATGGCTGGTCTAGCACAGTGCATCTACGCTGGGGTGCTGCCCCCACACCACTGCCCAGCTCTCTCTGAACTTCAGCGATGCTCCTGAAAAGGACTTTGCTCTCCCTAGAGAAAGTATGAGCGGAGGCACGCAAGAACTGATGCTTTCTTAGAATTCAAAAATCCCTTATATAAAACATGGCTTTGACAGTGCACAGCTTAAATTTTGACCAAGTTCTTAAACCATAGAATATCTCATTTTCAGCTGGGTTTCATCACTCTATCAAAGAGGAAGTTAACTGTGAGAGGCATATGACCATGAGACTATACTTGGCTGGACTGACATCAAAAGAAATTAATTTTGGACACACAATGATTTTTAAAATCATTGCTTCAGTGCAGTCACATTTAGATTTTTTTTTTTTCAGTGTGGAGCATATAGTGAGCTATTCTTGTGGACTGAACGACACCCTAAGTCCCATGATGTATGCATGACACGGACTTGACATGCTGCTACATTCCTTCAGTTCAACAGCCGTGTGAAGGCTGTATCATCCTGAGCTTAAAAAGGTCAAAAAAATAGCTTTATCTCAAGGGAGATAGCCTTCAATTTAATGCTTGGCCATGCGAACTCAAATCATGTGTGTGTGTTTATATGTACATATATATATGCATATACGTGGACAGATATATACACATAACAGTATTGTATTATTCAATACAGTTATATTGTAATTTTATTTTCTTATAGGAAAAAAAATAACACAGACAAGTCAATCTCTTTTTGTTTGGGGTTTTTTTTGTTGTTTTTTTCCTTAAATAGAAGAAAAATACCTAAGCATATGGTTATATGAATTTATTTTATTATATGAATACCTAAGCCTGGATACAGTCAGTTGTAACAATACTTTTTATACTCTCAATCTTGGATTGTAATTTCTTGGGATTTTATTTATGTTTTGAACCATGATCAATACCTGGTAAATTGATATGGCCTGCAGATGCTGTGGGTCTAACATGCTATAAAAGCTACAAATAATTTTTTAAATTAATTGCAAACAATTTTATAGGATCTTTTTTTGTAATTTTTTGTTTTTTAATTATATATAATTATCTTAGACTGGTAAAAGTGCTCAAAATGGCAAGCAAACTGAGACAAATGTCTCAAAACCATGATCTCCTTTCTAGTAGAGGAAATGCTCTAGTAAGACAGGCAGCAGATGAAACTTTATAAGAATTACAGAACTTATTTCACCTTTAGTGAATCCATTTTCAAGTGAATATGACATTTCCAGACTGAGTATGGATCCAAACCAAAAAAAAAAAATCTGTGCTTCCTGATGTCAAAAATACTTGTTTTCAAAATTCTTTCTTTGCATTTTCTCTATGCATTTTATGGACTTTGAGTAGAAACGGATGAAACATTCCAGCGAGAGCAGTTTCAGCACCAGTGATGCCTACAGGAAGCTGTGTGCTAGAATTGATCAGGCTGTGTTGCAAGTATTGTGAAACTGGAATATTTGTTTTGAAAAGGCACAGATCATCAAGCTGGAAAGTCTCAGTCACTTTTTGTGGTTAACAAATTATTTCTAGCACTAAAACACTAACACTTCTTTTTCTGCACTAAATGTGGGCTTGACTTATTCATGGAAAATTATAATTAGCCTCAAATTCATATTTTCTTGTTTATATATTTGTACGCCAGAGGTGTCATTTAATCAGGAAAGGAAGGAATCAAAGATTTTCATCCTCAACCTACCAAGCCAAGGTGCTGCCCAGCTGCCCTGAAGAAATCTCTCATGTCTCCCATGCACCAAGCAGTAGCAAACGAGTCCATTAGGTAGTTCTTCCTGCTCAGATGACCAGCTGGGTAACAGTTAATCTTGACATTTTAAACAGAACCAACAATTCAACAATAACTTCTACAGCTGTGAGAGAGTTCATTATGTCGGGGGACTGCATCTACAATGCACAATGGAATTGACTCTGGGGAGGATTTGAATAAAAGGAGCTAAACTCTGTGGAGGGACAACATGGAAGATCAAATGGAGTTGGGAGCATGAAGGCTGCCTTTGTGTAAATACGAACATAGGAAAAGAGATTGTGAATGGACCTGAATTTCACCAGGGAAGCAAACCCCCCATGCACAAGCACTGTGGGCTAAGCTTCCCTATCAGACTTGGATTTTGCCAAAGTGCAGCACAGCGTGAGGAAGTTTCAGGCAGAGCTGTGGTACAGAGAAGCAACTCAGGAGGCCAAATAAACTAAGACAGTATTAGAGACCTAGAAAGAGCGCTCGTTCTAATTTATTTATTTTTTTACTTAATTTAATGGATCTTAGAAGACAAACTCTCTGTTCAAGATAACCTGTCAAAATAGATGTTAACCATGCAGTTGCGTGTATGCAAACAAAACTTGCAGATATAGTCCTTAGAAGACAAAGAGCACGTTAAACCACATCAAGGCCTCTGCAAGCTACTTCTAAAATGTTAACAAGCAGCATGCTTAAAGAGCAGTGGCAATGATGACAGAGAAAAAGATAGAGAAATCAATTGGCTAAAAATAATTTTACTGCCAGATTTCTCTTTTGAACTACTTGCTATAGCTTCACAGCAAGTTTTTTTTTCAATTTCAGGCTGTATTTAGCAAAGTTTCATTTGAAATAAAAAAAATATATAGAAAAAAAAAACCAGACAAAACAAGAGAAGATATAATCCTGCACTTGTAAGTAAATAGTAATAGCTGACAGGAGGAAAATATGACCAGGCCAGCTTTAGATCTTTTGGAAAAACTTAGAATGGATGAAATGAGAGAGAGGGTACAAAAGGTGTCTGATGGCATGTTACTGAATGGGTGCTGAGTGGGTTGTGATAGTTGTTGTTTTTAAATGATATTAATAAAATGGTTGCAAACATGACTCACATGGCAGTGATCTTCTTCCTGAGCTAAAAGGAAGAAGGAGAGCTGGTCCCACCTGCAGCCTGTCAGCTCCCATCATGACTGTTGGGGTTGCAGTCCCAGGTGAGATGCTGAAGATGAGACTCTTGAAGGATTCACAGTAGCCTGACTTCACAGCAGGTGATAAAATGTTGCATCTCACTGGGACAGAGATGTGCTTATGACAGGCATCTCCTAAAGCATGTGGACTTCCCTGGGTTGAAACAGATCCCCAAGTGATGGCAGGGATGTGCTGCTGGTGTGTGGCCATTCAGTGCACTGCTAACCCTGCCATCACTGACGAAGTAAGAAGATCAGATGGCCATGGTGTCCTGTGGCTCCTGAGAAATAATCTCCCCATTTTGGATTGGCCAGGACTATACTTTAATTAGACACAGTTGTATTGTTTGAAAATATCTGCAATACACTCACCATGGCTGATGTTAAGAGAAACTAGAGAATTATTTGATGGGCTCTCACATATGACTTTTTTTTCACTGCTCCCTATGCAACCCAGTGCCTTCAGAGAGTAACTGTGCTGCTTGTTTATTATTGTTATTATTAGCTTTTATTAGATTCAATGCAACCTACCTCAGTGTGTCCCCTGCTTTTTGATTTCTGGTTTGACACCATTATTTGTACTGAGGAAAACTCCAATATATTGTAGATATTACTATGAAGCAAGTTATTATGGGATAAATTATTAAAATTTCTTATATAATATTTTAATAAATAATAACCAAATGTTGAAAAATATTAAATGTGAATAGTTTTACAGCTGGCTGCAGGGATAGCAAGTAGCTATGAAATGTTTACATTCCTGGTATCTGTAAAAAAATTTAGGTATTTTTTACACAAACTAAGCAATACCTTGATTAGACAGTTTTGAGTTGTTCTATCAACTGGCTGACATAGCATCTACCTACTGCAGTAGATAAAACTCTTTTTAGAAATGTAAAAAAAGCTATAAAGATGAATGATTTTTTTTTTGCTGTTGTAGAATTAAAGGGCTAATGTTGTCGACATTTCAATTATCATCATTAGCCTTCAGCCTGAACACCCTACCGAGATGAATGGGATCAGCTTACAACCACAGAGAGCTCTCGCTTCAGGCTGTTTGAAGAGTTGGGCATAATTCCCCGTGCCAGGCTCCTGTTCAGCTAATGTCTCAAAGGTTGCTTCCATCACCACAAAAGGCAGAGTCTGAAATAGGATGGAAATGATGGTTTAGTTCCCAGTACAGTCCCATTTGTTCCCACTGCAAAACAATTCCCAAAATTCCAGGTGCTGAGAGTTGAGATAACCAGTTGCATTCATGGCATTTCTTCAAATGAGACTGATGTCCCCATCTTGTCAACTTCTTCCCCTCTCTCACTAGAAACTTTGCCTGTTCTGTACCCTCTGTTCCCAAACCTTCTTTGCTTCCATGTCTTGTTGCACATCTGCAACACCAAGGCCCTGTCCTGCTTTGGAGCCCTGTGCAAGGGCCACCTGCTGGCTCTGATACAGGGCCTGGTGCATCTGCTGCTGCGGCAGAAACGCAGCCAGGAACGTCTGTCTCCTGTGGGATGCTTACCTGGGTCCTGCAGGTCAGACAGCCTGTGTCTCACAGTGTGCTCCAGAGCCATCGCCTCTCCCCTGCTTTGTGCCATGATGTGATGCATGTCCATGATCGTGTGCTCTATCCAAGCAAAGGCATGGTGATAAGGATGGTACTGAAGGAGGGGGAAGAATAGCCAGCTGAGAAAGAGGAAGGTGGCATATCCAAAGCAGACTTGGCAGCTTTGTAAAAAGGCACAATGACACCAGTAATGTAAATGTCCAGATGAATTACCCTATACATCTCAAAGGTTTTGTGAGGAAAAGACAAGAAACACTGGTTTCAGCAGTGGAGAATTTAGAGCAGTTTTGTCCTCTGTAGTGAGATTATTCAGTTAGGAAAGCAGATGCCAAATTGCAGATCTTCATAAGGTACCTCAACTTCATGCACCGTATCTGCAGCTACTGCTTGGCTCACATGCAAGCTCTTCCCAGCTATGAAGGTGCTGTCCACAGGAGAGCCAGATGGTGGACCAATGCACTGAAATCTGCAAGAGCCTGTGGGCAGACCTGTGCAGAGGAACTCAGCGTGGGTGCAAACCAACTTAATTCAGGATGCTTGCCACCTTTCCTCCTCTTCTTCTTTTCCTGTGGCTTTTTTCCCTAGTTCCCCTCCTGCAGGGGAGGGATGAACATAGGATGACTACATTTTTTGGTACATCTTAACAGTGTCAGACTGGGCCCTTTGGGAGATTTTACCACATTGCCATTGCAGCCAGCTACCTATTATGTGAGGTGAATAATCCAGACCATCTGTAGCTGGGTGAAGAGGTGGCCAGAGGCTCTGCATGAACCGCTTGGAATCTAGCAAACCTCCTTGGCTCCAGCTCGAAGCCAGCTATGGATGAACAGCGTGGGTGTCTCTGCACTGTGCTTCCAACACCTGCATGACCCCAGTGAGCAACTTGTCCCAGCCCCTGATCCTAGAGAACGGGGAATTGATGGTAGCACAGAATTACAGTACAAGCGTTGCACTTTCAGGACTGAC
Organism: Scolopax mira; assembly: GCA_004320125.1. Taxonomy (NCBI): domain Eukaryota; kingdom Metazoa; phylum Chordata; class Aves; order Charadriiformes; family Scolopacidae; genus Scolopax; species Scolopax mira. Next base: position 12,784 of record BJBW01004308.1, read on the forward strand.
AGTGCAGAGTATCAAGTTCAAAGTGACAATAACCTTTCTTTTTTCTTTCTCTCTTTATCTTACGAGCATTTTCCACATTTTACAGTCTGGCAAAACTGATGCAGAGAAAGTTCAGGTGACATACAGGAGAATATCAGTCAAAACATAGACTAAGTTGTCCGAATTGCTTTAGTCTCATATTTTGGCCTAAATTAGCATCATCTCACATCCCAAGGACTTTTGAGTGCGTACTGTCTTGAACAATGCATGAGAGTGGCTGCATAACATTTCCCAGACCCCTGAAAACTTAATGTGGAAATCTAGTAGTCATTCTGATGTGCTTTTATGTGCACATCAAACCAAACCTCACTTTAGTATGCAGTCACATTACAGTAACTCAGATTTATCCCAATCATAACTCTGTTGGCTTTAATGAAGCGGCACCAGAAACAAGGTTTATCTATGAAATGTTAAAGGAAGTTCCAGAAACACTTTTTTTTGGCCCTTGTTTTTCCACACAGTGGAAAGACTACATTATTATTTGAATGAAATAAAAACACCAACAATTTGAGTATTTTATTTGAATGAAAGTTAGGTTTTTCTTCATCTGTTCTCCTCATTGTGCTGAAGGAAAGTGAACTGGCTGCTTTTAAAAGTGTGGCCAAGTACAGTTGAAGAGAATTAAGTAACATGTAAAATTACTTAAAAAAGCCCCCAAACCTAGGAAATTTTCAGCATTGCTGGAAACCATGCATTTAGATCAGAATTCAGTCTGAATCCAAGGGGTTTTCTTTGGTATTTTTATTGGGAGGAGGTTGTGTTGGGTTTTTGTTTTTGTTTTTGTTTTTTTTTTAATCCAACTCACATCTATCAGAATGTGGCAGAAAAAAACCCAAAAACCTGTCCACAGCATTTTGCTCTGTGAAGGAGGTCACAATAGCAGAAATTTCACAAGAACAACTCGCATCATCAGATTTCCACCTTTCAACTGGTTTGGAGCCAAAATAATAATTGATTTTTCACTTTCTGCTGGAGCTTGTAAATAATCATAGTGTCTTTTTTTCTGCAATAATACAAGTGGTATGATACTAATTAGATACAATAAAACTAGTTCTGATCAATTTTTAATTTCTTCATCTTATCATTAAATGTAGTGATATCTATATTTTTCACATTCCATCATATTTGAACTCAGATATTTTTAGTGAAGTATTAAATAAATGACAAAAATGTATGGAGGATTTTCTGTACTGTTATGAGTAGTAAAAACAAAGCAAATCAGTAATTGAATATTCAATTCTTCTATTATATACCTGTAGAAAATAAGGTAAATAAAAATATATTTGACAGCAAATATGTCCAGTGGGAACACTTCCTTGTGTTTTGTTCTATAGTGGCTAAACATTAAGTCAAGACTTTAACTTGAATTTAATGTATTAAAGCAATAACAATCAGGGCACAAGGCATTTCCTGGGAATTAATGACTGACTGTTGATGGGGCAATGTGAAACTGAGGGCCATTAACCTCAGCTGGTCATTAATTTCCCTGAAAATTCCCTGTGCCGAAGTTGTTAGGGCTTTTTATAATTTTCTTCTATATTAAGCATATATGTAAACATTTTGCCTCCTGTGCAAGCAATTTTAAAAAAGTTACCATAGGAAGGAGACATGTAGGCAATAATGATGTTTCCCTTCGCTTTCCTGATAAATTAAAAAAAATGGCAAAATTAAAAAAGAAACAAACACAAACCATTTTGTTTCAAAATATTAATTCCCTAAATGAATACTGTAAGGATTGTTTGAGAACTCTAATACAACCGCTCTGCACAGGGAGTGAGGCAGACCATCAGCTTCTGCAGTCAATGGTGCCCGGATGGCTGTGATGGAGCCACTGACAGCAATGTGCCTCCTCATTTATTCGAAAGATTCCACAAAGTCAGATCTCTGATGTCCCCTTCCCTGACACTGTTCACCCCTGTTCATTGCTGATGTCTCAATTTTGTACATTTCCCCAGGAGCTGAAGATACCAACACCCCGCCAAATTAATTTTAATACTTGGAACACAAAACATTGATGCAAAATCACCATTAGCTGGAAGCCAGCAGTTGGAGCATGATGATCTTTCCCATCTACTCGCACTGGTGAGGCCACAACTGGTGTGCTGAGTCCAGCTCTGCGCTCCCCAGTACCAGAGAGACATGAAGCTAATGAAGAGAGTCTGTTGAAGGTCTACAATGTTTGAGACACTGAAGCATCTCGCCTATGAGCAAAGATTGAGAGAGCTAGGACTGCTCAACCTGGAGAAGAGAAGGCTCAAGGGGATTTAATAAACATATTTAAATAGCTGAAGGGAAAAGGATGAGGACAGGGTCTTTTTGGTGGTGCCCAGTGACAGGAACAGAGGAAATGGGCACAAACTGAAATAGAAGAGGCTCCATATGAACACCAGGAAACATTTCTTCACTGTGAAGATGACTGACCCCTGGCACAGGTTGCCCGGCAAGGTTGTAGAGTCTTCATTGTCAGAGATACTGAAAAGCTGTCTGGAGATGGTGCTGGGCAGCAGGCTGTAGGTGGTCCTGCTTGAGCAGGGTGGTTGAACAAGATAACCTCCAGAGGTCTCTTCCAAACACAAACATTCTGTGACTCTGGGAAAATTGTGAGGTTCAACCACAGAAAAGTTTATTTCTCTGGGCTCCTCAGGAAATCCTTATGAGTAAATGGCCAATTTCCAACATATTCTAGTCAGACAGAGGACCTGCATGGTGGCAGACTCATGGAATCAGATCATAACTATCCCATTCAGTTTAAAACCAAAAAGAAACAGTTGTGATATTCTATTCTGACACACAATATTATATTCCTATATATATATAGCTTGACAGGTCATCTTTGTGTGTTATTAGTTGATATTAATAAATTTCATTGCAATAATTTCTCAGGACCATTGCGGAATGGCATCCTATTGTGTTGAGGGAACATAACAGACTGCTAGATATTCCTATGTCATTCACAATCTTACTTTTCATACACTGCTTGAAACAATAAATAGATGATCCACAGCAACTCTAAGGAACAGAAATGGTGATGGTATTCTTTGTCCAGCTTTCATTTTTTACCTTTGATGGTATTGATTTAACCTTTATGAAAATTAATCTCAGGTGAGGAACAGAGCCTGAAGATTTTACTTTTAAGACTAGCAATTTCCAAGAGCAATTCCAAGCTGTTGCTCTTCCTATTTTGGGGGTTTGTTGTGGGTTTTTTTAATGGATTGCTTTTCTTATTTGATAAAGCAGTTGCCTTGCAACTTGACCAACCTGTTTTCAGGAGTCATTCATTCATCTTATTATTGGCCATAAAGTGGTCCATCTCCTACTGTAGCTTGTTTAAAAATCAGTCATTGCTAACAACAAATGAAAGCTCAGCATGTGGAAGTGCTGGAAAAGGATGTTGAACCATGTGTAGGGAATTTTATTCCTCTTGTTATTCTGGTGCACCTATGAAGTAATTGGGGCATATGAGTCCATGATTAAGTGTAGATGGCAAAATAATTTCAACCCTGTATTAGACCTAGTGATGAAATCAACTACTTCACATAAGGAATACTCTCTGTATTAACATATTTAAGACAGAACCCTTCAGCATAGAGAAGTAAAGGAAAAAATCCATGATTAGGAAGGGGTTACTCTCTTAAATCTGAAGACCCATGTTTGATTAGGTACCATTAGTACATGTTTTTCCATAGCTCTTCTAATTTTCATCCAGCAGCCCTCTCAAGCAAGAAAGGAAATGGAATGCGACACCAGCTTGACCTGACCAGAAACAAAATAGGAGATACTAATTCTCTCTTTGCCCCATTCTGATTGCAGATAGGAAAGAGGAAGTCTAAAGAGGATCCTAAACCAAAAGCACAATACAGACATTCAACAGACTCCAGGGAAGTTGTAACCCAAGTCACAATCTGAACTTTGTGGCTGATGCTTCCCTCTTGAATGGGCTAAATTAAAATTTAAACCCCAGCAAATGAGGTTGAATTGACAGAGACAAAAAGACAATTCAGATATATACGGTATCGCCTCAAACAGTGGCAAACTATCCAGCATGAAGCTATAAAAAGCTGTATCGGTGCCTTTTCTTTTTGGCAAAACACCATATATTTGACAAAACTGTTTCCACTAACTGAAACAATTGCCAGTGAGGAGGCTATATTTTCTCATTTGACACGTCACCCCAGCTATAAGAGTTCTATTAGATTGTCCTGGCTCAGTGTCTGATATTTATTCTTATCATTTAGGACCATCAGATACCCATATCTTGGAAGATGTCTACTGAATGGTGATAAAATTCTGGAATCCACATAACAAAGTGGTATCACTGCACTGGCATTAACTCAGTTTGACAACCTGCAAGTTCAGAGCACTATCACAAAATGAGCTGGGATTTATTTATATCAAACTGGCTACATTTAAGTTTGGCACTTGCTTATATAAAATTTGGGATTTCTCTAGTGCTTTCCCTCCAAGATGTTCTACAATTCTTCCTTAGGCAGTTAATCATGTGATTATCCTATTCATTGCTATTATAAAATACTCACTTTAGAAATGTATGTATTGCATGGAGAGTTAGAGGCAGAGTAATTTGAAATAAATTTTAAGTAAATATTCTAAAGCCTTGAAAAGAGATCCAAACCAGTGGAAGACAAGCAGTCCACAAATTGCAGTGTTATGAGCTGTAATGACTGCAGAGAGCAGAAAGAGGGGCCCTGTGCCTTCTCCTCCATCTGGCTACGGAGCTGCTACAGAGGTATAACCAGGCAGAAAGAGATGTTTACAGAGAATTGCAGTGACTCATTAGTATTGCAGCTATTTGGTTAACCAATTAAGAAATTATATTGATTTGCACAGCAGTTTCTAGAAATACATGTCAGTTTTATTGTCACTGCTTTTAATAAGCAATGGTGCCTCTAACTAGGTCTCATCCAGGGAAATAGTTGCATTAGAAAACAAATTAATAAATGCAGAGATAAATATGACTTCGGCTGTTGATGTGGACAAAAAATGATTATATTTCCAAGTGAGTTATGTGGTCATGGACATCTAATTTGTAAACACACAATTTGCTATGATCATTTGCAAAGTAGATTAAAAAAATCTAATGGTTTCCCAGTTTGCTGGAACTGAGCTCTTCTTTTTTAGATGAAAAATACAGGTTATTGGAAAGCAGTATTGGAATCTACATGGGAACTGTATTCCTTTTTGGCTTCCTCTTAGAGATGGTTCCAGATAAACCCATGTATTTTTCTTTTTTAGATGAAAAATACAGGTTATTGGAAAGCAGTATTGGAATCTACATGGGAACTGTATTCCTTTTTGGCTTCCTCTTAGAGATGGTTCCAGATAAACCCATGTATTTTTCTGTGGGAAAAAAAAAAAAAAAAGTGACTTGAGATCTACTGAAATCTACTGGGAAAAAAAGCATGGTAAGGGCTTGAGCAGACCTATGGTGAGGACCATTCTAGGCAAGAATATTGATTCTACTACACAAGTAATATTGTGTTTAATTCACAAGCTGCACTGATTGTGAACCTGTTACACGGACTGCAAAGGAACCACTTCAAAGAACAGCGGATGAAACAGAAGATTTTTAGATTGTGTTTCCATGGAATTGGCACTCCAGCCTTACTTTGCTTGAGATGGATGGTTGCTAGCACGATCATACGCATTGTGAAGAGAGCAGAAATAGTCAGTAATGAAGAAACTGATATGAAGGAAAATATCTCTCTTTTTCTTGACCTGACAATTGGAGAGTTTGTATCTCTGAAACAATGAGTTTGGAAAGATTGTATCAACATCAAATTGAAACAGTTGATTTCACTAAAGCCTAGCATTAAAATGTTGCCCAGGATTTTTTAACATTTTATGACTGAACATAACTCTCAGATATTCTTTTCCAAAGAAGGAGAAAAAGGCTTTTGATGGTCCTATTAATAGAAGGATGATAATTTAACCTGTGAGGAAAGATGTAACGTGAGGATATTAGTTGTTGTTATAGGCAACTGTTATTCATTACCAGTGATTTCAGAGAAAGCAGATTCTTTGAGGAAGAACTCATTCTAAGGGAGCTGATCTGCTGCTGCCTTCTGGGTTTTCTAACCCTGTCTGGAAACACAGCCTTTATGGTGTCTTTTGCTTAGATGTAGGATGAAAGATCATAACATCTTCTTACCCTTGCAAAGGTCCAGCTGCATTCTTCCACTACCACCATGAACCGTTCCTCCCCACTGCTAGCTTATTTCCTTTGCTTTTCTGAATCCCCTGTCAGGGAACTGAATCTCTTCTCCACTTCTTCAGTGCTCTGGGGTGAATTTCAGTGCTTACTGACAAATTAAAGTCTCGAAGCAGATGTAAATACTAAATTAATAGTTTTAATAGAACAGCATTTTTACTCTTGACTACCATAGTTCCGCCTGTTTTTCCTTTGTCTCTGATGTCCTTTTGGGAATGCTGCAAAGCTTTCACAAAGGTTTGAGTTATTAAAGTACCCTCATTGCACCATGTTGATTTTCATTGTTTATAGCAAATTGAAGCAAGGGGAGTGCCTGAAGTTAGATAACTTTCTGCTGCTTGTGGTACTTTTTGCAATGCATAGTTCATAAGGGCTATTTAACACAGATTTCTCGTTAGCATAATATTCTTGTATGTTAAATGTTTTATATGACTTTTTTTACAGCTACTACAGGCAATAAATAAAATGTCTTTCCTATAATTTTTTTTTGTAAATGTAATTTAATAATTAATAATTTCTTGCTAAATGTAAATTAAAATGTTTTAACTCCTTACTTCTACTCAGAACCATCATGTGCTACCCTAACTGTGTCTTTGATTGTGCGTGTTCATCTGCAAACATCAGAGAGCCCACACTGCTATTCTTCTTCAACCAGCTGTTAGTTTTACTTTGCCAAATTCTGGTTTCCGTAGCATAGACTGAAGTCATTCTTTTGCTTATAAATGGATCAAAATTTGCTTCGTCACCTCACTGACTCTTTGAAGGGATTTTGCATGTGGAGAAAATACCGTACTTTTCCCAGAAGTAGTTTCTAGAAATTACCTTGACACAAAATGAAAGCTCTGTGCCAAACGTTCAGACTTGTTCAGCCAATAAACAGATGTATGGTCCAGGCTGGACAGTGGAGAAAGGAGCATTTAATGTGATGACCTGCACAGCCCATATTCTCAGAGGTGTAAGCACACTTGGATGGTAACTGAAATAAGGAGGTGGTCTAGAAAAATGCTGGAGTTGAAAAGCTTTTACCTGATCTGATCTCAGATGGACAAGGTAGAACATCGTGTGGCAGATTAGACCCACAGACACAAGATGGTGTTTAATAAGTTCTGGTGGAAGGAAAGTGAGGGATGATTTACCACCACATAAAGTAAATGGATGGCGCATTGAGGTACATCAGTAGGAGTACTGAGTCACAGCTCATCATCTGGAAAACTGGAAATTTTCAGTACTACAGCAACCCAGCAGTTGCTGTATATATTCTGGGAGCAAAGAGAAAGTGACAAGTAATGCTTTTTGGAGCATATTATAAGAGAAGTGGGTTTTATCTTCTGGGTGTTTCCATCCTATAAGTTTTCCTGTCAGATTTGGGAGAACAATATTTCACTTGGCTTTCAGTTTGTCTCTGAATCATTGTAACAATGGAATTTATTCTTCCAAACCTGAATTGCTGAAGAAAAAAAAAAGGCAGAGCTGTTCAGGAGGTGGGTGGGGAAGGAGGGGGGAGAAAGAGATTCTGTGCATGCCTGATCTAATTTTCTGCATCTCACAAACTCAAGGCAAATACAATGGCATTTGATTAATATTCATTGCAAAGTGACCAAATTCTTGTTTTCTTGGTTTGAAATCCAGAATAAAGAGTGTTTCTCCTGCAATGGGCTAGGTCTAAGATCTAGCTTAACTTTGTGTAAGACCTTCAAGGAGTGATGACTATTTTTTGTAAAGGGAACAGCCTGTGCAGTGGACATGCTTCAGTGAAAAAGACAAGAACTTTCTGCTAGAATTTAATATATTTGTAACAGTTATAGGAAAGACACCTGCAGACAAACCAGTATATTTATGGAGAGAGAAGTTAGTGGAACAAGATTGAACTCTTCTAGACTGGAGGCCTGTCGGTGTAGTCTCTATTGCTGATGTACTGTTTGAAGGGACACAGTTGGAAAAGCCAGTCCTTGAGGTCACTGGCAGACCTTACTGTAGGTAACTATGGAATTTCAGAGTGATATTTACTGGTCAGTAACTCTTGGTAACTGCTGGCTAGTTGAGGAGGCAAAACTGGAAAACCTATCCTATTTTTTAATATGTTTCATACTTTATAAGATCAAAGAAAAAGAAGATAATCATTCAATCAAAAGTATTCTTTATTACTTATTATCTGTAAAAGCTTGTGCTGTATGTTTAACAACAGGCTTTATAACCAGAGTTATGCTACCTGCATTTTCAATATTCACATTGTTTTCTGAATTATTGCACCAGTGTACCACTAAAACTGTTAGGTTTCAGAGTAAAAGACCAAAACCTTTTTTTTTTTTTTGTTTGGAGTAGAGTCAAAATGCTTTTTCTTAATGCTTGTGTAAATTTTTATCCTCATCTCTGCTGGATTCTTTATACTTTTTTGGTGAAAGCTGTGTTTTGATTTTGATCTTCTTACATTATGAATAGCTTGCAGATGTGCTTATATATGGTTAATATTTATTAATTTTAAAAATGAAATTGTTTCATTTTAGTGAAATGAAATGGTTTAAACTTCTTTCAGATAAGTACCTCTCTATGTTGTTATTAAAAATATGTGTGTTATACTTGCTACTTTTGCTGCGTGCAGACTCCTGGTTTACTACTCATTAAATATTCGGATAGTCTGGTGTCTTGCTTATGAGACATAAGAAGAGGAACTGAAAATAACCTTAATTCTGCAGAAGGCTAGACAAAGGCAAGTGATTTTATTTTTTTAGCTTATTACTTAATATCACTAGACTACAGCGTGAGATCATGGTTTGTAACATGACTGCAAGGACTTCTGGCTTACCTTGAAAAGGTTGGGTCCCAAAGATACAGAATTAGAATAAAACATTTGGAAAAGGTAAAGATCCTTAGCCAAAGAGGAGCCTATGGCTGTGAAAGGAATGAACGCAACAGATTTTTATTATACAGATTTGAAAACAGTTATCAGTCAGTATGACTGCATCAATGCACTCAACTCCTCACAACCCTCTTTTAACTTTGTTGAACTATTGGAACGTTCTAGCATATTCTTCTAATGTCAGTATCACAACGAAACCCATTTGAACAAAAAACATACAATAATTTAAATACATCATTTGTGTTTCCAAAATGCAAATATCTCAGGCAAAAGTCAGAGAGTGAGAGAACTACCAGCACAAGGGATGGGCTGTTCTTCCATTAGCAGGGGAGCTGGGACAGCGTCTGCAACCTTCAGTTTCTCTGTAGTTTCGGTAACAAGACGGCCATAACTTACTTTTGCTCAACACTTACTTTCACGCACTTTACCTGCTGCTTTTGCAAAATTTGTAAGCGTTGCAAAATCTATTTTTTTAAGAGCTGACCACCTCCAGTTGGGTCACCTCTCACCATCAGCTGTCGGAGAGCCATCAGGAACCGGGCTTCCAGCATGTTCCTGAACCTCTAAATTATTTGTGAGGGGGCAAGACGAGGCGTTTACTTCGGTGTCGGAGCAAGGCAGCACCCGCAGCTCCTGAAGCGCTTCACCGACGCCCCCCTGCCCGGGGGGGAGGTGGGCATCTCGGGCACTCGAGGCTAGGAACACCGGTGGGAGAGGACCCCGCTCTCGCAGCGCAGCCCACGCCGCCGTTCTCGCCTCACCGCCGACTCCCCCAGCGTTTGCCGAGCCCGCTCCCCCGCCAACTCGTGGGCCGCTGCGGTGAGGAGGGGGGGACGGGGACGGCGGCGGGTGCGTGGGCGGTGCGTGGGCGGGCGGGTGCGTGGGCCGCGGCGGCGGGGCGCGGACAGGTGGGCTGGCGGGGGGCGGGCGGGTGGTGCGAGCGTGGCGGCGGCGGCGGGGGCGGGCCGGCCGTGGGTAGGCAGCGGCGCGGCTGGCGGAGCGGCGCTGCCCCCCGCACGGGAGTAGCAGCAGCAGCGGCGGCGGGAGCGGGAGCCCCGGCCCCGCCATAAAAAGGGAAGGGAGGGTGGGGAGGAGGTTCACGCTGCGGGTCCGCCGTGCGGCGGCACCGGCAGAAACGTGCCCGAGAAGGAGCGGCGAGGCTGTGCCGAGCGACCAGCCGCCTCCCGCAGGAATCCCGGGGCGGGCGGCACCCGGGACGCGCTGCTCCCCCTGGCCGCACGGCGGCGGGGGGCGGGGGGATGGAGGGCGGGAGCCGCGCTGGTGAGGAGGAGCCGCCGCCTCATCCTGCGGCACCGGCCGGCGGCGTGAGGAGCCCGACGAGCGCAGGTGGGTGGGCAGCGCCCGCTCCCCGCAGCGGCAGACCCTCGGCCCTCCGGGTTTAGCGGAGACACCCCCTCTCCCCGCTCCCTACCGTCTCCAGCGTCGTCCCGGCGGGAGGCAGCTCGCCCGGCGGCTCCGCGTGTGTGGTTTGGGGGGGGGGGGGTTATGTCGCGGTGAGGGGCTCGGTGGGGCTGAGGGGCGGCCGGGGCGTGGGGCTGTGAAGGGTTTGGGGAGCGGGGGCTGTGTGTGTGAGAGGCGGTGCGGGCGTGTGGGACTGTGGCGGGGTCCGCTGGGCATCGGGGCAGCCGTAGCCGGGCCGGGAGGATGGTGAGGTCTCCGGGGGGTTCCCGCCGCCGGGGGAGCCTTCCCGCAGGGGGATGGCCGGCGGTGGCAGGGCGAGAGGGTTACCTGGACTTCGTGTTCTCCGGGGGCGCAGGCAGCCTCACCCGCGCTTGGGATTTTATTTATTGATTATTAATTTTTTAATTTTTTTTTTTTTTTAAAAACCTCTCGTTCTTGGGGAAAAATTGGGTTTTAATTTCGGTTTCTTTTCCAGCTTGAGATTTCTGGTGGAGGCTGCGGTGACTGTTGACACAGGGTCACAGCGCAGGGGGTGCGGGTGCCCGGGGAAGCCGTAGCCGTCCGTGCGCTCGCAGTGGCGCGGTGGAATGAGTTACTTTCTGTCCCTTAATGACTTGAGAGGGGTTTTTTTTTGCAGATAGAGCCCTATTGGGGGAGCGTTCGGGCGGCTGCTTCCAGGGATGGTGTGAGCAATTCTTAGCTGGAAGAAGGGGGAGTTGCAGGCGCGGGAGAAAGCCGGTGTTCCCCCCCCCCCCCCCCCAGAGCTTGTACTCCGAAACTTCGTTATTCGGTGAAAGCCCTGTTCTGAACACCAGAAAGCTTTGCTTTTTCCAGGAAGGCTTGAATTTTCTATTTTGTCGTATTTTCAGGAAAGGATTCATTTGAGGGCTCTGGGTACTGTGTGTCTAGGTCTTCTTTTGAAGGAAATGGTTAATTCGACAGAATCTGTGGTATATTGCTCAAAGTGTAGTAAGCCTGGAATAAATCGAGTTGTTTTCATGGCATAAAGAAGTTAAAGATCACTTTTATTCTTCCAAATGCTAGCATTTTATTATTTTTTATTTTAATATGCATTTCTTTACAAGCTATGTAAGGTAACTAAGCTGAGTATGGAGGTTATGTTTCTGTAAGACTATGTTCGTTTTTCAGATGGAAGAACAAATCAAATTAGGTTTTGTATTTACCAAGTAATTAAGTGCAGATGTTTTTTGTATTCCCACTTCAGAAGCCACCTTGTTCCGCCAAGGTTATATGTGTCCATTAAGTGACAAGGATAACATAATGATCTGTAAAACCTGTATCTGTTTTGGGGAGTTTTAAATGTTCTCTCAGGTTAAATTGTGTTGGAATTGTGGGTTTTCTTCCTTCCTGAAACCTATTAAAGAAAAAACTACAAATAACTCAATTTGAGTATCTTAATACACCTTTACAAAGGGGAATGCTTTAGAATGGTTGTACAGAAAAACAAGTGAGCTGAAACGTTGTGGTAATAGGATTTGCAGCATAAAGTATGGCTAATTTCTCTTGTATGACTACAGGTGGCAGTGTAGAAGCCAGGAACAAAAATTGGCAGAAATTATATTCTGTGTACAAGAAAATGAAGAGTGTACTCATGACTAAGCACAGGAACCTGGAAAACCACAGGTATGTGAAGTGATTCATACAACTGCCTATGGTGCACCCAGTATGTATTCTGATGTTCCTGGCTCAATAGGTATTTTTTGACCAATTATCACTTAATGTATTCACAGTAAGAGCCTAATCAAAATGTCATGGAAAAATCTATATTTGATTACTAAACAGAGCAAAAATACTTTGAAGGCAGTATACAAGGAGAGGTGGGATTTTTCCACTTCTTTAAAGGTTTATTTTAACTATCACGAATATTTGCACTAAATTGGATTAAAATATTGTTTCCCTCTTTAAATAAATAGAACTCATATTGATAATTGTAGCAGCAGTTATAGCCCTGAATATACTTGAAATAGAGAAACTTTAGAGATAATAGAAAGATTTGCTCATCTGGATATTTTGGATGTGTTATCAGTACTATTTTTATGAGCGCTGAAGAATTGAAAGCATGAGGAGAATTACAGATATGCAGTTAAGATGATGTAATTTTAAATAGCTATCCTGTGGGGATGCACACATTAAGGGTTAAATCTTGTAAGATGGAAAAAAAGTTTTACAACACTGTTTTCTATTAAAAATAAAAAGGTAAAAAGAAGCAGTACAGAATAAGAATTCATTATTATCTCTCATCTTTCAAAGCAAAGAGAAGTACTAGATTATTTTAGTAATTAAATTTTCTCATTAATTAGCAAAGTTAGAGGGAGGCAAAGCTTTTCTTGTATGTTTACATCAGTGTGCACAGCCTGTAGAAATTAGTTCATAGGTCTATATTCCAGGATTCCTGGGAAGCCATGAAGGATGGGACAAACTCAGAGCTGGAGCTTGTGGATTTTTTAGAACTCATGAGTGGGAAATTATCCTGGTAAGAAATATTGAAGTGCAGCTATCACTGTGTTGTTTAAATATTTATACTCTTGCATTTGGCTGTTCTTATTCTAGTGTAAGAAGGCATTTTGTCTAAACCTTTAAATTGCTTTTGAGATAATATAGTTATCCCACAAATACCCACAGATGACCAAGTTGCCTTGTGTTGGATACCCTGCACTAACTGGCCTTGGGTACAGTTTTATTTATCCCCCCATTGCAAAGCAAGTTGCAGACAGAATGACTTATTTCACTGTTAGAAAGGGCTAAGAACATACATCCCATTATCCATTATACCCATTAGGTATAACTAACCAGCTGTCACCTATGAACTATTAAATTATAGTAACTTGGCATCTTGAGATTCTGGAATCAAAGTCAAAATAATTTCTTTCTACCCACTTGTTAAAAAAACATCCAGGAAACTATACTTCAGGTATAGCACTGGGCACCCAAGCCCTGAAGCTGTAAGCTCTCCATGGAGAGACTGTATCTCTGTTGGTGAACAGTAAAACCCTGATCTCTGAGTGAGGTTTGTGGGTACCATCATCATGCTTCCAAAATACAGTGTGCCTTGGATAGAGTACCCTGAAGAGGCATCACACTTCTTAACTTCAACTGAAAAAGGAAAAAAAAAAAGTCAATAAATCTAGATCTTCGGTGTTCTTCTAGCTTTCTTTGCCTGACCATCATGTTATTGCTTGTCACCTACTACTTCTGAGTGGGGACCTCCTCTGGTATAGCTGGAGAGAAAAAAAAGCATCAGCACTAATTTCTACACACCCCTGGAGGTTTTTTATTATAATCTCTTACTGAGAAAAGCAGTTAAGCATACTTTAAAAATTTAAATGAGTAGCCCTGATAAAGTCAATTGAACTGTTTATGTAGTACAGGTCAGAATATACTTATGGATTTGTTGAACATTGAGTTCATTATTTTGTGCTAACACATTTAGAACAGAAAATGAAAATGTCATTTGTCATTGGTACAAAATTTTAATGGGGTCTTTCATTATATCAAGTGTTCAAAATATTAAATAAAAGAAAACTGGTAACTAAGCAGTGTGATGCTCAAGAGTTCAATTTACAGACACTTCTCTGTGCTAATTATGAAGTATTGACATAAATGAATGAAACTACTTGTTAAAGTGCCTTTTGCAGTGTATAGCAGTTATGTGTTCACAAGATGATTCATGACATTCAGCAATTTGTGATGAGTTTCCCTGCCATTACTGGAGATTACTAAGTATCTAATGTATTTGCACTACACTGGGTTACTTTTAAATTAGATTTGATGGTGGAAAGGGAAGGAGAACCATTTTCTATCAACTGAAAAATCAGGCCTGTTTCATGAATTATATAGTCAGCATTGAATTTCTCTTTAGTGTATAGGACAATTTATCTTTTATAATAAAATGTTTAATCATCTTGTCTATTAATACAGCAGTGAGTGTGTGTGTGTGTAAACCCTGAAGACTTCTTTTGTGTTGAAAGCTGTGTACATTATAACTAATACAATATAGCAGACTTGCTATAACTGAAAGTAGAATTCATAGAATCGTTCGAGTTGGAAGGCTAGTAAGAATTTCATGGTAAGAAATCTAAATTTGGAATCTAAATGTGTAAGGTCCCAGTTTGAATCGGCAAATCTTGGTTATCTAGAATGCTATTTGGTTTGATGCAGGATGTATTTGTAAGTACAGCTCCCGTTAACAGAGCGACAGATGTTGCATCTTAAAAAGCTGTCTTGCGCTTCTGCTTTGAACTGAAAGTTGTGGCTGGTTACATGTTCTGTTGTCTGAAGAAAACTGTTTTAGGACTTGCACAATCAGTCATTTCACACCATCATGAAGTTGGCTGTAATCTGTTAGATCATAAAGTGTGATTGCCTGGTGGTTATTGGAAATGCCTGTTAATGATACCAGGGTTTTACTCAAGAAAATTTAAATTTTCTCACTCCTTAGTACTTGTATAGGATTGTCTTGAAAATGGTTCTTGGGAACCTGGGGAATGTACTAAGCCCACAGACAAATGATGCTGAATGGAAGACAGAGTAATTCATTATATTTCTTTATTTTATGCAATAACAGTCCAGTATCAAAGGCAGATTTTTTAGAAAACCAGTAGATTCTCTACCAGGAGGATGAGAAGGGTCTGAATCAAAGTTTTCAGAGAGGGAGGCACAAAGAGGAAAGTTTGAGGTGAAATGCCCTGAGAGTAAGCCTAAAACACAAGGAATGTGTCTGAGGGCATTTAGTTTAGGCACTTTGGCTTCTCAGGCTAGAGCTTGATATCAGAAAAGAGGAGAACTTTCTTAATCTCAACAGTATTAATACAGCTGTTAAACCAAAGGGGAGAGTTACAACATTGCAAGATGCCCATTGTAGATTACTGTAACTGAAGTGGGACTCTTGTGAAAGTAGCAACATGGTAAGCATGTGTGTAAGGAGAATATCTTTAATAAGCAAATGAGGAAAGTAAACTTCCAGGCATGTAGTCCCACTGCTATCTTTGGGCAGGCTGCCACTAGGCTTCTATGAGAAGTAAGCCTTAATGTAGGAGGACATCACACCTGTAAAGGGGAAATGATTCTGAAATTACATCCTGTAGATAAGACCTCACTCTCAGGTGATGACCAAGTAAGCTGGCTCTAAAATTGCCACTGCACGCTGTTGGTTCTAGATCATAGAAAGTCATCTGCCATGGTGGAGTCATGCTCCACTTAACTAAATGGAGTGCAACTAACTGGATTTATAGTGCTGGAAGGGAGCATATAATAACCTTCCGAGTACATGCCAAGGTGACTTACAACAAAAGGAGTCATGACTATCTTTTAGTACTGGAGATGTGCTGGTGACATAGAAAGGCTATCAAAATCATGCTGGAAGCAGTATCTGAGTTGATAGATAGAAGTGTAAGAAAAAAGACCTCTGCAGTATCAGTCTGTGCAATGTAGGCAATAGCCTACATGACGACAAGCAAAAAGGGCACACAGCCTTTGGGGTCGAAGTCCTTAACATTGCTGTATGTAGGACAGAAGTTGATGCAATTCATGTAGAAAATGTTGAAGAACTGCTTGAATAAATTAAGTCAAATTTAGACAGGAGCACAGAAGAATAGGCAGTCAGACCAAAATAGAGGTGTTTCTATGCAAATGCTAGAAGACTAGAAGATAAAATGGAAGGACTGAATGCCTAGATCTAAAATTATTGAGAGTATAAGTCTACCATAGAGAAGATAGTTAGAAGGACATTCATTAGGGTTTCTATGGTAAGAAGAATGGTCAAAAGTGTGACATGCTCGCAGCCAGTGTGGAGAGGCTCAAAATAAATGCATATTCCCTAACAACTACTTCTATGTCCCTTTAAGAAGAATTGAAAAATAATTAGCATAGTTGAGTGAGCAGGCTGTAAGGAACAGAAAGATATCCTTCAAAAATTTACATCAAAAAAAAAAAATTGAAAATCTGGCAAATTAAACATAAAATATATAGTCAAACAAGTTAACACCTGGTATGTGATTTGTAAAAGGCAGAGAAGCTTGTCATGAGTACTCTTTCAAAAACATCGGGAACAGGAAGGCCTTTGGGCCAATAGATAACTAAGATCTAAAAGAGCTCAAAGAAGATTGCACTGAGCTGAAAGAGTATGAGATATTTGTGTTCACTGTGCAGGAGCTCAGATTTCCAAACAAAATCTCTTCTCTATGAGGAGAGAAACACAAAGTCCTATTGAGGCACCTGTTACGAATCAATGTGCTGGGCATGATTTTTTTTTTTTTTTTTAGAAGAAAATGATAAAAATGAATTAAAGCAAATTGCCACCTCTGGATGCACTTAAGACCACTTAAGATCTATCCGTATAAAGTTGCTGAACTGGTAGCATTGGTGTTTAACAGCACAATGCTGCTGTGGTCGCTGTGAAGTTGAGGGTGCCAAACGTGATGCCAGTCTTTAAAAAGGTTTCTAGAAAACCTACAGAAAAGAACAGGACAAGTGTGACTGGCATTCATACCAGCTAATTTGCTGGTAAATATAGTGAAGAAGAAAAATAATGCATTAATGGATGAATTTGATAGATAAGGGAAGAGTCAGAAGAGCCTCATGGGCCTGTTAGAGTTCTTTGAAGACACTGTTGAGGTTGTGATTAAGTGTGATCTACCTGATGCAGTACCTTGGGTTTCAGGAAGTCGTTGGAGAACAACTCGCCAAAGGTGCTGAGCAAAACAAAACTGCTCTGACATAAGAGGAAAGTTCTCTCCTAGACTGATGATAGTTGGTGAAAAGATGGGGTAGGAATCAATGACCTGTTTTCACAGAGGGGATGGAGGTCACAGTTAGAGTTGTGTATGGTTCTGCGCTAGGTTTACCACCAGTCAGCAACGCATTGGTGACCTGAAAGAGTGAATGCAGAGTGATTCGAAGTTAATGAGAGTGGCAAAAATGAAAGCTATTTATGAAGAGCCAAAGAGGGATCTTGTTGTGCTTAGTAACTGGGCAAGAAGCTTACTGCTGATACTATGAAGTAACGCATGCAGGGGGGAACAATCCTGCTATTACTGAGACCACAAACTATTAGCGATGTTGTAGAAAGCTTACCACGGTAAATCCAAGCATTGATTAAATATTCAGGACTGGTCTGAAAAAAAAAAAAAAATATTTGGGAAGAATGGCCAACAAAATGGAAATCTGCTATCCTGGTCTATAAGCTGCCTGTGCTTTTGTCTTAACCTCTGAGTGCAGTTCTGATCCCTATATTAAAAGGAAGGCTGAGGGAAAAAAAAGGATAGATAATAAAAATTGAAATGGGTGCCAATGATGATAAAGAGCAATTAAGTAGATTAAGAATCTTCAGCCTGATGAAGAAATAGCTAAAGATGAAAATGATAAAAATCTGTACAGGAGTATAAGGGAAAAAAATGAACAGGGAATGCTCATTAACTGTCTCTTGTAGTACAAGTAGATCAAATAAAATTACCAAGTGACAGATTCAGAACAAGTAAGGGTGGCTTTTTTTTTTTATAGTGCCTTGTTTAATTCTGAGTCATTGTACATACTAAGAGTTTATCAGAGCAAAAGCATCACCTCTTTCTTGGAAGAACACAAAGCCTAGTCCCTGACAGCTGGGGAAGGATCATGAGGTGCATCCCTACAAGCTTTTCCTGTCTTAGTGCTCTTCCCAGACCTCTGCTCTCAGCCTTTCTAAAGACACAATAAAGGGAATAGATGTATCTTTGGTCTGACTGAATATGGCTAGTAGTATGTAGAATAAAGCCACATTGCAGTCCCCTAAAGAAAATGCTGATCATAAGCCACTCCAGATGCATAACAGAGTTATTGGTAAAGAGAACATGTGAAGAAGGACACACTTTTTTTTTCCTTGGTCTAATAACTTCACAAAGTGTGGAAAAAAACTCAAATCAGTTTTCTTTGAAGACTGTACCAGTCCTTATTGTACCATATTGATATGTGCAGCATAGTGCCTATAGAGGGGAGTTGAGATTCTTTGTTCTGAGTGGTCAGTCTTCAGCTTTCTTTATCCAAACATACAAGGACAAAAGCTATGTTAGACTTGGACTGAATATGGACTTGGAGGAAATAGGTTATTGAGAATAAAGGATTATTCTTAGGAATAATGTGGAAATATGTAGCCACCCAAAGAACAAGAATAGTGTAGTCATCCAAGCTAGGTAACAAATGAAATGAAAAAAGAGTAAGGTAAGGCTTATGAGCTTGTGGGAATACAACTAGCTGTGAGGTACAGAACCAATGCAAAGCACAGCACTATAAGGAGTTACAGGACTGGATGTTGGGTATATCCAAAGGTAAACTCTAACCCCGGAAAATTAGTTGTCTTGGGTTCCTGTGGTTTTTAGCAATAACTCAGTTTCTCTGGTGGGTGATACAGAGCACCTCAAGCTGGTTTCTTCTCTGTATTACCCTCTTTTAGAGGAGGCTTTCTCTGTCCACACTGCCTTTAGACTGACAAGGGAGACAAAGATGACTGGCCTCCCTTAAAGTTGGCCTTTGAATATACCTATTCTCTATGTTAGCATCAGATCTGATTTTTCTAGATGTTTTAGTAGGTCACTTTTTTTTTTCCCCGCAGTGGTACTAGGATAAAAATACATAGCAAGACACTACTAGCCAAATGCATTTGTAAAGGTTTCATGAAGTGCCTATTTCATACTCTTTAAAGTTCAGATTGTCCCGAAAAGTTTTCTGTACTTGCCCTACAAAGAGCTATATTAAAAATGAGACTAAAATACATTTTTGTTTAAGAAAACAAAAAAGTAAAATTTCATAAAAGCTTTTTTATGAAATAAGTCATACAAAAAGAAAACTTCTGGAGGTTTTTAAATTACAAAAGTTAGACAATAGAGCCTGTTTTAAAGAAGGGGTTAATTATGTATACCACCAAGTACCCCCAACACATTCTTCTTACTGAAGAATGGAAGAAGAATTAGTCTTATCGTTAGCTCAGTTATTTTGATAACTTCTTGAATGCTCTTCAGAGTTTTCCTATTTGTTCAACAAAAGTGAAACATAACTCAAAGAGTAACTTTTTTTTTCATTTTAATTTCCTGTAATGGAATATGATACTAAAGGAAAAAAAGTGTAGGAAAAATCTTGTTTTCCTCGTTATTTGGCACTTTGCACACTACACTGGTGGTGTGATATTAAAGGAGATTTTGGCCAGCACAGATGACAGTAAGTTTTTTGGGTTTTTTCTTTTTTTTTTCCTAGAAGTAATTTGGTACCAGATACTATAGAACAGAATTTCACTAACAATGTACTCAGGGGGTTAGACTTCCACATCTGTTTAAAACCATACTTTAAGTCATAATGCATGTTCTTAAGTAGTTAAGAAAATGCACCAGCCAAGCACACTTCTCAAATAATATTTATTCCAGTGTTATCTCAGGAAGTAGACACTGCTATATAATTCATTTTTTATTTATTATTGTATGAAATCAGTTCCTTGGAAACTAGTTCAGTTATGCTTTTCTGACAGAAAATTTTCTGAGAAGACAGGTTATGTATTTTTCGGTGTTATGAAACTTCTACAGACGTACCAGATTTGTGTGTTGTTTTTTTTTTTCCTTTTTAATATCATCTAGACTTGGTGTATTTCTCTTTGTTTTGGGGAGGGTGGCTGTCTCTGTAGCTATTCTCTAATCCCTTACAAATAGTTGATTGTACATGTTCATTTTTATCTGGATGGTTCTTAGTGTTCCTGATAATTGAGGTAGCTGTGCACTCTATTATAGAAATAATAATTCTGAAGTCAAAATGAAAATCACATGCTGTCCTTGATTCAGATTTCAGTTATATGAAGTCTGTGTTGCTTAAAAATAAAGTTGTAAGCTCTTATGGAACCTTTGATAAAATGGAAACTGGAGCCCAAAGCAAAACAAAAAAACCTGCTTATCAAGTCTGCTGAGGCCATTGGCCAGGGCCGGCATACTTCTGACATCACCTCCTACAGCCTTGCATCCTGCTGGTTCCTGAGAATGCAAAGAAATTGCAAGTTTTCTAATTTAAGAGACTGAAACTGTTGCAGATTGCTTTTTCTACTTTTAGATGTACCTTTTTTTCTGTTTTTGTTGTTGGGTGGTTTTTTGCTTTTCCTTTGCTTCGCTGCAGTTTTACCTTTAATCATCACCCAATTGCACAAATCTTATAGTTGTGTTGTGTTTTTTTATTTTGACCTATCTCAGTGTTTCCTGAAACTTGCAAATACCATCTCCCTGTTTCTTTCACTCCATTGGAGTGAAAGAATTCTAATTGGAATGAATATTAAGCAGCTTATTAAAGATGCGGATATAACAATGGTATCTCCATTGACTCAAATATGGTGATTTTATGCAGTTTAAAGAAGTTTTCGTTTTGCTGGTTCAGTCAGAATGAGGTGGACTATCCTAAGGGGTGGTGTGCTTGTGAGGGTTATTCAGTTGAACATGTTTTATGTCACCAGAGAAACATGCATATGACCAATCTCAGTCCCGGCAACTTCTTAAACAATGTTATCTTAAATGCTTGCCAACGTGAGCATCTGTGTGTTGAGTTAGGAACCTGAAAAGGTGCAAGGTCTTATTGAGTATAGGAAAGATGCTTTTAAACCATGCTGTTGTTTTAACAGCATGATGCTGTTGAATGGTTTCTGATCTCCAAGACTGTAGTATAAGTAGCTCAAACTCTGCTGCATGCTTGGGTTAATCTAAAATGTTCCTGGGAACGTGGTGGTTAGAAAAATTTCTCCACATTAGTGTCAGTCATGGTTCCGCTTCCTCTCACTTTCCATGGTCTGGTTCTTTGGGCAGTTCACTCACACTGGAGTGAGTGAAAAGCCAGGCTGCTCATCCCACAGAGCTGCTAACCTGAGGGTTAAGTTAATGACTTCGGAGACATGGGATGGGACTGTGATTGTGCTGTAGTCACAAGGTTGTCCTCACAGTGAAGTACCTGACAGGCCATTTGGCCACTCATCTGCTTAAAGAATGAGCACAGGTACTCGGCCTTAGAGATGATTCTGGATGGCAGGTGGAAGTAAGTCCCTCACCTACGGCATGGGGTCCAGGCTAAGATAGGGCTTAGGATCAGTGTCTGTGCTTGGTTAGGCCTGGATTGTTTCCAGTTTTGGCTGAGCACTCTGGATTGTCCTTCTGAGACCTAGCTCTTCCTACTGCCTAGATAAGGAGCCTGTCTATCTTCGGCAGAGCTCTGGCTTCTGCTTTGGGGACCAACCTGCTATCAGCTAGGAGCACTAGTGCATGGTTTGTATTGAGCCTTTTATTTATCCTAGTGTTTGGATCAATGTCTGCAAAGTGGGGTTTCAAGGGGCTGCAGCATCCAGAGACAGTAGCTGTTCTGAGACAATACGTTTCCTCATCCTTTTCACCAGCCTTGTTTCCTAACTTTTAAGTCCCAGACACTGCTAGTAATCCACATCTCTATGTTGTGTCCAGCTAAAAGCTGAGATCTGCTGAAGATCACACATAAGTGATCTTGTGTAAATCCTTGTCTGTTGCTGCCTCCATTGTGGCTGTCTGTCTTTCTTTTTTTATTTTTTAAGCTCCGCTATAGATCGCAACTTGTAGATGGTGACTGAAAGTGGTAACAGAACTGTAACTTCCCTTTCTGTTTGAACCTGGTATATATGTGAATGTTTCAAAAGAGAAAAAAAAAGACTGGTTAGGTGCAATTTTGTGAATTAAAACATTTTTTTTAAAATACTGGGCAGTTGACGGGAGAGAATCCGGTAAAATCAGATGTTTCACAACTCTGCCAAATGTCACTTTTTAGCTCTATGTGAAGAGGTCAACATGCAGAAGTTGGTACATTCTAGCATAGAGCATTGAGCGTTTGCATGAAGCAGGACATTATGACTAATGTGGATGGAGATAAGTATGCAGATAAGACTCTTCAGGGCTTGAAGTCTTGGTGATTGCTGTGAAGAGTTCTGTAGCATTTGCTCTGTACATTCATTTGTTTTCGCCCAGTGCTCTTAAAATTGTTAAAACAGTTTCTTTTGGATGAAATGCACAGCTCTATTATTGAGAGAATCTTCTGTTTAAAATACTTACTATTGCTCCAGTATTGTCCTACAGAGCCAAAAAATAATTGCAAGAGTTTCTTGCAAAAAGATCTTTGGAATCTTTTCTTTCACTAAGTCTTTCAGTGAAAATAAATAAATACTATTAAAAAAAAAATTGAACCATCTCTTTTTTTTTTTTTTTTTTCCCCTTCAGAGACAGACTTGGAAAAACCTAAAGAAGTATTGATTTCCATTTGTGGGGCTGAGGCATAGGGGACAGTGGTAGCAGTGCTCATAATGAGTTTTGAAACCTTCAGAAACTAACAGTCATTCCAAAAAGTCTGTTTATAGGTCCTGTGATTCAGCAAACTTAGAAAGCTCATAAGAATTTGGAGCCAAATGGACAACTTTCTTGCTTAGTACTTTGAGCTGTTCATAAACTGTGACTAGTTTAATAATTACTTTGACTTTGATTTCATTTTAATGATTTAAGTTAGAAGAAAATTTTTTCCCACCGAAATTTCATTTTGTTTTACTTCTCATTAATTAAGTAATGTCTTGGAACATAGCGCAAGGTTGATCAAATGTATGGATGATATAAAGCTGGAAAATTCTTAGGGATTAAAATTAAATCAAACTTAGCCATGAAGCTTTTGGGCAGTGGCATGGTGTAAAAATTGAAGTTTTAGAAAGAAAAACATGTAGCCTGTATCAAAAGCACAAATATTAAGTAACTTTAAGTAACTGATGGGTGGTGGTACTTGGGGAAGAATTTTGAAGCTAGCAGTAGAGGTTAAGTAGTGTAGTGGGAAAGAGGAACACATGCCTAGATTTCATGTCCATCATGTTCTTTACATTTAATGAAATCAGAGGTTGTGACAAAAATTTATCGAAAGGTCCAGGGAATAAAAAACAAAGGGAAAAGGTAGCCCAGGGGAAAGACATAATGACTGAATACCTAAACAGGTAAAATTAAAAAGGTTCATTTAACAGTCATTTTGTCAAATTAATCTTGTTACATGTGATTTTTTTTTTCTTCTTTTAAATCTGAATTTTGATTGCTGCCTGCTTGCTGAGGTCTTTTTCCTATTATTCTTCAGTGGTCATGCTCTGTCCAAACATGTCCATCTAGTTGTCCACATTTGAACTGAGGAACATTTTATTTAGAGAATGCTGGGGATCTTCAGTCCTCAGATTTGTTATTTTGTACAGAAGTGCATCAGAACTGATAAAAAGTTTTGTCTCTTAGTCCAAATATTTCTTAAATAGCACAGGACTTTCCTTGAGGGGTGATTGTGTGTTTTCTTGGTTATGTAGTGAAAGAAATGCTGCTGTCTTATTATTAAAGTTCACAGATGTTCTTGTTGCCTGCTCTAGTTGCCTCAAGTGCTCTTGTATGTTTTCCATCACCAGTCTGTACTACTCCAGGACCCTTATGAGGAAGCTTGTCTTGTCTTGCTTTAAGAAGCTGGTTACAAAGTTACAGTTTAGAGTCACTTAAGGTCTCCACCACATTCACTGATAAAGTACCATTTGACCTGTATGATGCCTTGAAAATCTAGCACTTGCTTTCTTTTCAAAGGCAATCTCTTTAGTGTTTTGTTTTGGTTCTGACACCAATATTAATTTTTCTCTAGCTGTTTTTATTAAAATGTTCATTATTATCATCCTTTTGCTCCCCTCTCTGATAAATCCATTTTATGCTCCCCCTTTCTAAGGCTAGACTTTTCCCCCCTCTTTTAGACAGTGTTATTTTCTGCTGCAGTATTAGTTGAAGGGTGTTAACTTTGACTTTGGTGGGGCATTCACAAAGGCTATCTTTAGTCTAGTGGGAATACTGACTGTTTCCTCCCTGGCTAGCGGAAAATGATTGGGGTTTCTAGGGCAATTCTGAGTTTTTGTTTTTTTTTTTATCTAACATTGCCCTCCAGAGAAAGGCATGACTTTTGCAGATGGTGCCAGCTGAATTATCCCTTCTGTTGTTTCTGCAGCCCTGTAAGCGAAGGGCAGAGGCTCCTTTCTGGCTCCTGTATCTGCAGCAAGGCTGGGTTTGATGGGCCCTGGTGAAGAGCTAGATCTCCCTGCCCATGGTACCTGGATGTATTGGAAGAAGAAATAAGATGAATGTTTGAGAATTATGCCTTTTTGTTAGGCTACAGGTCCTGAGTTTTTACGTTGCGTACACTTGATACAAACTATACCCTGCAAGCATTTCAGTGCTTGAGTTGTGTTTCTGTTTTCAGTGAGGGAAAAATAAAGAATTCAGATAGTTTATCTGGGATTTTTTTCAGGGTGCCTTGCATATAATTGGGCTGCCAACACTTGATGGCTGGTGTCACTGGCTTCATAATGTACTAATTACTTTTTATCATAGTTCTAAAATATCTGTCCTAATTTGGCATGTAGAAAACTGTATTTCTATCTTGCCTAAATTGAGTAGATTTTTGAAGCTGGTACATGGCTTAAATACTATATGGTGCTATTACTAACTTGTCACTAATGAATTTCTTTTACTCAAGGAATGTTTTTCTTGTAGTATGTCCCCATCTTTGTTCTGTAAAGAGTTGAAACCTCTACTGAGGCAAGGCTACCTTTGAGACCTCAGAAGCCTTCCTCCTTATCCCTTTATGTGTGGTTGCATAAGGTCTGCTTCCAGGCTGCTTTAATCAGTAATTATTTTTTGCTACTAAGGATATTCATGATGCTTCGCAATGTTCAAATTTTTGGGCAGAGATACTGTTTTCTTCTAAAATAGTTTTTGCAGAGTAAGAAAAATGTTAGACAACATATAGCTTTTGCTATATGCTCTTTACCTTTCTCTTAATTCATTATTTTCTCTTTCCCATCATATTGGTAATTAGTCTATCTAGCCTTGTTCAGAAAGTTTACCTGAAATGTATATGTTTATGTATTTTAAAACTAAATTCCAAACTCACATTTGTAATACTTTTGTTATTTGTATCTCACGTAATTCCCGGGGAAACCCATTGTTGAAACATGAACAATAAGCTGATTAAATTGCATTTCTTAGTTTTTAATGTGAGTGGATTTAATATTTGCACTTCTTGACCTTGCTATTCTTTTACAGATTTTTTTTTCATTTTTTAGTGTTATTTTTCCTGCATATAATGGGAGTGGATTGATGGTGGTGGAAGTATGAGAAGGCCTACAGAGAACCATGGCCTTGTGCTGCATAGAATTAAATTATTTATTTGATCCTAATACTTTGCTTAATACTATACTTAAAATCTAAGTTTGGAAGAAAAACATGGGGGATTCCCTTAAAAAGTTACACAAGTAGGAAATAATGTTAACAGGCAGTGATTAATTACTTTATTGCAAAAGGGGAGATTTTTGTATCTCCCCTTGGTTTGAAATGAGTTGCCATGTGCTGAGAAGGTAGAAACTGGCAGAAGACTTTCCTGTCTTACTAAGTGGTGAGATCAGGAAATAACTAAATTTACTATGGGGAGTTTACCTAACTAACCACAACCTTTTACTAATATGTTCGCTTTGTCCTCACATAAAAGTTTTGAAATAAAAATGCCAGTACTCATGTGTCACTGATGGGAAGTTAAAGGCAATATTTTGGTCATAATTAGAAGGAGGTGGGACTGACATTCAGATGAATTTTCCCCAATTACAGAATGAGCACAAAATATTTCATAGAAATTAAATTATTTCTTATAATTTTTGTCATGCTTACCTGGCACTTGGAAATGCTTATGCTTTCCCATTATTAATGCTTGGTCTATAAAAATAGTTTTCTTTAAATTGGAAATACGTTATTTATTTAAAATATTTTCTATAGATTTCCATCTTCAGCTTTAGCACAGCCCTCAGAATCTTGTTGTCAAGGCCAAAAGGATCCTTACTCTATCTTTTAAAACCTCCTGTATGCCAAAAGGGCACAGCAGTGCCATGATTCTGCTGTGCTCAGTATCTTGCAAAAACTTAAAGGGATGACAAAGAATCTATCACTGGCCATGGTACACTGTTCAAACAAATTATCCTCACTGATAATTTATACAGACTTAAATCCTTAAGTCCCACTTGAAGACACTTTGTTTTTATCCCTTAAATCACCTGGGGCTTTTTCTATTTCTTCTCCACTTTCTTTAGAACCTTCTGCATACAGTTCCAATGTCCATATAATCTAGTATCGATCTCACCACACATAGAAAAAGCAAGATCAGCAAGCTTATTTTTGTTAAGTGTCTAGGCATTGACCTAAGTCTTTTTTTTGCCATAACGCTGTCTGCCAGGCACACGTTAAGCGATTTCTTCAGTGATCTAACACCTTCATGAAAGTAGCTGCTGTCCGTGTTACAGTCCCAGGTTTCAGACATGCACCAACTTTCTGTGTTCTTGGAGGAATATGACCTTGCATTTGCATTACAGCCGGCCTTCACGGTCTGTTATTTGTGTGTGCACTGGGAATTTGGGGAAATGCCGGGCCTGATTTGAGATAAGTCTGCTTATGTAGGGTATTTGAGTTTTATAGCACTCCTTTAGATCCCATTCTGATGAATGAGCCTTAAGACTAAGAAAACAGCCCTAAACTGTGTT
Source organism: Scolopax mira (assembly GCA_004320125.1). NCBI lineage: Eukaryota > Metazoa > Chordata > Aves > Charadriiformes > Scolopacidae > Scolopax > Scolopax mira. The sequence continues at coordinate 39,928 of BJBW01004308.1, forward strand.
TCCTCTAATGCCTAGTGTTTTGTAATTATTTAAAAATGAGTCATCTACATCTATGCTCACTCACATTTAACATTACACTTGGCAATTAAGTCAAACTGTACCTTCTTCTTACATAGGGAAAAACTTAAAAAATTTTAATTTTCCCTTCAAGCTCTAGGAGCTCTTGAGAACTCCCCCGCTCTCAGTTTGCCCCTTTGCAGTCTCTTTCCATCTTTCTCTTAAGTTGGGGGATTTGCTTGATTTCTTTTTTTTTCTTTTTTTTTTTCTTCCCCCTCCCTTTCTCCCCTGAAACTAGAGGATACCCATGCAGGATACTGTTGTTTTTTTCTTCTGTGATCTTGAGCATCTACAGTCACATATCTGGGGTGCCTTTGTTAGAGGGTACAGGTCCTAGCGTGGCTGGTGAACTCCCAACTGTGGAAGGGGGAGATTTAAAACGCCTGTTTGACATTTTATGCCTTCTATTCCTATGTGATACGTAAGCTATGTTTTGGGACACTGTCTTAGGAAGTAATTCCATGGTGTATGAAAACAAGTTTTTTCAGGTTATTCTCTGTGTTTATAGAACCGTTTTCTGGGGCCTTTCAAAACCTGCTCAGAGCTGCTTATAAGCCAAATAACTGTTGGAATATAATAAATATAATAAAAGTTGGAACTATTGATCTGTTTTGGACAACTGACAAGTCAGGATCAGGGCAGAGCTGTTCAGCTTCCTCTCCACGCATGCTTTCAGTGCTCTTAAAACCCTATTTTATCAGCCTATTACATGTTGCAATAATGATCGGCTTTGGCAGACACTAAGTATTCCTGGTGTGTGGTGGTTGCCTGGAACAAGTTATTCTCCAAAAAACAGCACTGTAGAGCTTCAGCCTAAAGACTTTTCTTTCTTTCTTTTTTTTTTTTTTTTTTTTAAATACAAAAACATATTCTGTATTCCTATCCAATAGTCTAGGATTGGGCTATCCTAGACTAGGGCTGCTCAGCTCCTGAAGTCTATACATGGCTTGACAGTAATGTTTGTGTATTCCTCTTTTCCAATAGCTTCTTCAGTGCAGACCATGGATTTGGAGATAGCAGCCTGTTAGTGCCACTCTTTTCCCTGCAGCCACTCGGTTGTCACTCCACATACTGCTCCTCAGGAAACTCTATGTCTGCATATGGGTTGTCACCACCAGCATTATTCAGTTTGTGTGGGTCCCTTCCTTATCTCTGTGTGAGTTGTTGCTGGGATTAACTGAGGCTTTTTATGAGCAGTGTGAATTATCGAAGCGGTAATTGCCCATTCCTGGCAGTTGTCTTCCCATCCTAGAGGGTAGGTGAGGATCCAGGCTATGTTCTGTAATGTATATCCAGGAAGTCTGATGCTTTGAGGGAGCATCCAGAGTTTGCACTGACTGTGTTGTGCTCATGTGAATTTGTGCTGCTAAGATGTACAGAGCTCCATTGTGCGAATGAAGGATGATGCTGCTGGGGTCTCACAAGTCATTCACGGGTCTGGGGCAGGGGGGATAGAGTAATGGTGTATGGCAGTGCTGTGCCATCACATCTCTTTGAGTCTGGAGCAAAATTTTGAGACGTTGGGGGCGTTGTCTGTGCTCCTCAGATAGTCTGGTTTGTTAAGTGGCAATGAACACGAGCTTTTGAGGAAGTATTGGAAACTGGAGAATCCAGTCATAGTGAAAATAGTGGGACTCTTTTATATGTTCCCCTGGGATATCAAGTTGCTTACCCTAGCAAACCAATGGGTGGGTGGGGGAATTCAAAAACCCCCCACACATGCTGTATTTGTCCTTTGTTTTTGCCCTTTGGGGAAGAGCAGCAGAGTTGCAAAGCAAGAAACTGATCTTGTCATTGGGAGCTGGGAAGGGCCAAAGCTAAATGGGTATCAGGATGATAATGAACTATGGAGCATACATGATCAACTCCTGCAGTTTAAATTGACTTAACTCTATTATAACACATCTTTATTTTTATGTTACTTTGAGTGTTAAGTGTGGAGCATACTAGAACCCAAACCTAAAAATGGACTGGGGGTGTGAAAGCTCAGACGTTGTTTTGACTGAGGTGAGCTCCATCCTACAGATTATTCTCTAAAAGCAGAATGGGTTACTTCAAGTAAAATTCTGTAGCCAGTCCTTATATATTTAAAAATAGTGACCACCTTGATATTTTTCTGGAAAAATGAAGAGTTTGTTTCTGAGCAAAGTGTTTAAATTCAGAGAAGAGGGGGAATCACACTATTGTACATGTAATGAAAAATAGGGGAACAATATAGGTCTGGACTTCTATTCCCAATAGGTTTTTTTTTCTTTTCTGTGTTCCCTAGTACATACTAAAAATATTTTCAATATCTTAACATCTGCATTGTTATGAAAAATGGCATGTCTTTGTTTTGTTTTCAGCTGTGTCATTCTTACATTACCTTTTGTTCCATGTGCTCTCCTCAGTTGGGATGTGAAGTAATTTTCTTTTGTCAGATATAGATCTAGTTGCCCCGACTGCAGAACTGCACCGTGCACGACTTGGAATAAGTTATTTCTTTTGTTCTGCCTCAGGAAAAAAATAAATCTGTATGTTGGGGAATGTGGAGTTACTTGATTGTGAAAGTGTCTTCTGATTGAGAGAAGGGCAGTAAATAGGGTAAAAATAAAGAGAGCTAAGCCTCTTTAAATGTAGAAAAGTGGAGGCTGAAGAAAGACTGGATATGTGTGTATATTTTGCACACTACTGTGTATTAGCATTTCTAATCTTAAGTGCACCAGTGTGTCCCATTTGGAGTATGGGATGCACGAATAAGGCAGACCCTCACATGGTCATGCATGCCCCTGACAGGCTTCCAAGCACCGTGCACTAGAGGAAGATGGGTGAGTGAAGGCTGGCTGAAGTTCTGATTCACATGTCAAGTAGAAGAAGCAAAACAGCCAAGAAACAGGGTCAGACTTGCTGTGAACACAAAGAAGGGAAACATAAAGACGGCCTGGTAGCGAGGACAAGATGGCAGTAGGTGAGGGACAGCCAGGGGGAGGTCGTTAGCTGTTGGATGCTGCTGCTTTCCAACACACTGCTGGGAACACAAGGTACCTGGATTCCTCTTTTTTTCCCCTAGTCTGGGGCACTGTAAAAGATGATACCCACACACTGGTTTTGGTTTTTTGATTGACTCAAACAATAGAGATGAGTATTAATGCTTGTCTTGCAGGTGTGCAATTGTTACTAGATTGCCACAAAAAATGGAATTTGACTGCTTGGCTTGATTATTTTTTCCCTCTGAAGTTGAAGAAAATTTGCATGTACACAATGCATTTTAAAAGATATGTTAAGGGGGCAAGGCCAGGCTGCCAGAACTGGGAAATGCTGAAATTGAGGTTGCATGTGTTACTTTCATTCTGCTTGCTTGGATGTATGCGTTGTTGCAAAATCTTCTAATACATGGTAAGTATTGGAAGAAGAAACATGCCTGTGATGAAAGGATTTAGTTTATGGGATGAATAGGGGATATGGAGTAGAGGAGATGATCACAGATGTTCCTGAGATGGTTTGCTTGCACATAACTGTAGCAGACACACAGCTGCCCTAAGCAACCCCCTCTTCCCAGGGGTTCCTACCAGGTGCCTCGATCTGCAATTCCCCTCTTCTGGGCAACAGCACTCATGGCAACAACAACCTCTGGGGCTTACCTGAGCTTAGTGCCTTCCCTTAGAAAATTCCTAGAAGTAGAGGTTTTGGTTTTTTGTACCCTTGCAGTGAGCTAGCAGCGTGGCAGCAGTTCCCTGGCTTCATACAAGCTTCCCGTGTGCTTCAAAGGAGGTGCTGGGCTGTGCAGGCAGCCTTCATTTATCATTTTGAAGTAGCCAGCATCCCACTAATGGTGTGTGTGCTGTACTTTGGGAACATCTCATCTCTAAATTTCTTCTTGTCACAAGAGTGGGAAAGTGTGAATGACATAGGGCATTGGGCAAGGACAGAGGAGGGTCTCACGGCTAAGACATCAGATGGTATGAGGTCGTGCTGAATTCTGGCACCACTGCCTGTACCACAGAGTTCCTGCATGAAGCTGTCATTTTGTGTCCAGCTGCTCAAATGCTGGTGCATGTCTTGGTTTCTGGATTTCCAAATCAACTCCAGGAGCCACATGGTCATTCAAAGCCAGTTTTAGATGATTTGCCGTGAGGAATTCAATAAAAGGCACAACCCCTGTAGGGACTGAGACTTAATAGGGAGTGAATAGATTCCGTGTGACTGGAGGTATCAGACAGCTTGGGGTCTGGAATAGTCTACTGTTTGAATTTACAATTTCAGGTCAAACACAACTTACTAGGATTTTGCATCCTTTCCCCTTCCCCCAATTTTCATATTCCCCAGAAAGCAATGAACATAAATAGAAGGCAATAGATCTGTCAGCTAATCTATAGCTCATTTCTATATTAAGTTAGTTTTAAATAGCATTAAAGGCTCAGTTTAGCGAAGCACTTAGTAAGGCATCTAACTGCATATTTGAATTGAGGCCAGGATTGATAAACTTGGATACAGTGTGATAATACATTGTAATAGGAACACTGCATCCATAATGGTTAATGTGTGTGTCCCAAACAGGGCTGTATCTTCCTTCTGCTGAGATTCCATATCACAAGTTCCAAAGCTGATTAATTTGTGGGTTTGGTTCATACATTTCCAGTAAGAATGGGATAACAAGGAAATTTTTTGGAAGTAATAGATTTATAAGCAAAGTATATTTTCTAATTTCTCCAGACACCTGCTGTCAGTCACAGAGCTCACTCTCGTTTTGATTCCTTGAGCTCTTCTTTAGATTTTCAGTGGTTACTGATCATTGCTGTCCCTACACAAGATCTGGTTACAACAGATTTTCTGAAAGTGTTCTGAGACTTCGGAAAACTGTGAAGGGAAAAATGGGGACAAATATTTATCCTTCATTTATGGAAAACTTAATAATCTATTACCTTCATTCATGGAAAAAGAAAATGGAGTCTCCTTTTTCGCTTAAAATTTGTGATCCTCAGCTGAAGGATTCTGTCTGGAAATCTACCCGCAAATTGAGCATAACACCTGACAAAGTAGTATTTTACTGTACAGTGATAGGGCACTTTTCTACTCCTCTAGTTATAACAATCTTAATTTTGAGGCTCTCTGGGGACAAAATGACCATTCTTTTCTGCATTTCTGATAATCTTTTAGTGATCTTAGCTAAATAATAAGAAATGCTAATTTCAGATTTTTAGCTTTTTCTTTAAAAGAAAAGCCTAAGTAAATTTAATGAATATTATTTATAATTCTGTGTCACTGATAGGCAAAATAACAAAATAATAGAGTATAACTTCCTTTTGTCTTTTTTTTGGTAGACATTATCATAAAAATAATTATATTTTTTTCCCTGTTCCAAATCTAGACTCTTGTGGTGTTTTTTCTGTATGCATAGAGACCTAATTATTTAAACAAACAAACAAAAGGCAACAACAATGTGTTTTCATTGGGAACATGATCTTATATTCCTATATTGGCCCATCTGGCTAAGATATATTCCTCTGGTGTGTAACCTCAACTGTCTCAAAGTTGTAGAGGAATCGCATGTGTACAGATAAATGATGTGTCTATAAATTAGAATTTGCTTTAACCCAACAACATTGAAAACAACAGGCATGGAAGGCTAATCTGTAGTCTCCCATCTTCCTAGAATAATTGTTCTATAACATTATTTTTCACAATTGTTTTCTCTTGTAGCATTTCAGGCTCAAAAAAAAGCTGGGTAATTGATATTGGCTTAGAGAGTAACCTTTCATTTTATTTTTTCTTGACAGCTCTCACAAATGTAATAGGTCATTTGAATACTTGTTTAATATATATTCCATATGTTTTATATATATGTGTGTGTATATATAAAAATATGTGGCAGGTGTGTGTGTTTACATATATACACATATATATGATACTTAACCAACTTCCTCTGGTTATGTCTATCATTGTGACAGAGACAAAATGTTTCTTCTTCAATGGTAATGCCTCTCTCGGTAGGTGATTTGTAAATCTAGTTGTCTTATGTATCTTCCTCCTTTTCTGGAACTACCCATACGGAGAACATATTAAGGGACTATTGCTGTGTGCTTCATATCAGCAGAATGGGCATAACATTTTGATGCAGAAGTTAATGGCAAAAGCCCTCTTGACTCCAATTGGGATGAGGATGTGTGGGGAGGGGATGCACAGTAATCCACTAGGCATACAAAATCATTGTTACCCCGAACATACCTTGTGCTGCTTCACTGTGATTCACTGACTGTACCTTTCTCTTTAGCTTACAAAAGCTAACTGAATTAGTAGCAAAATTCAGATGAATTTCAAGATATACTAGAGCTTTTGTTGTGATTAACAGCAAGTTAAAATGCTATTAAAAAGGTGTTTAACAGTATCACCTCTGTTAATTTTAAGTGAGGGTTTTTTTTTTTTTAAGACCTTGTTCTGTCATGTGCTTTTACACATACAAATACTTTTCACATTACTTTTCACTTACACATTCCAAATACTTTTTTGGAAAAAAAAGTATTTCCCTTCATTTATAGATGCTACAGTAAATATAATCATCAAGAGCATTAATAAGTCAACTCAGACTTGAGAAACTTAATGTCATTACATGATGAAGGGTAATGAAATAATATAAGGAATCTAGGGCCGTTTGACTTGGATGTGCTGTACTTCTGATGCACCTCCTTCTGCAAGTAACTATGCATATAAGTCATGCTAGTACGGCTTCTTATGTGTGTAGCATCAAAAAAGTTATGCACATGGCTAAGGTCAGCCCTCTGTAGCATAGTCATCAAATCCTTTGGTGCATACTGTGACTTCTGAGTGCTTAGATGTCAAAACTAAAGCAACCCTAAGCCTCTCAGGCCTTGCAGTATCTGTGCTGTGCTTGTGAGTTTGAAGTCCAACCGGTGAAGTGTAGATGATATAGCTAGTGTTCCCCTCATGACTTCAGTTAAAAATGGGGTAGTTTTGAATCATTAACCTAATACTTTGTTGGGAGTTCAGTGAATACTAGTGAGATGCTACAGAGCTGCTTATTGCTTTTCATCTAAGGAGAGATTGATGCATTGCTCTGTAGAAAATGACAAAACTAGAAGATAGTATCTAGAATATCAACATTTGTTTTTGTGATACTAGACTATCATACACAGTAGTGTTATGATTTTAGATACTTGATTTATTCAGAACATATGTATCAAACTTGTTTTGCAAATGTAAAGCCACATCCTTGGTAGTTTACAGATATGCTAATTTTGCCAAGAGTTGCCAAGAAGTAGTTGACAGTTTGGACCAAGGATTGCTGTGGTTGCTATGTGCAAAAGCCTAGAACAAGCCAGCGGGAAATAATACCAGGGTGGGAAAGTATTGCTATGGTTACAGAATATTTTCTTTAAAGGAGAGGTGGATAACACAGCAAGAATTGCTGAAACTTAGGTAATACTGTATTATACAAGAAGCAAAAAGAATGAAAGATAATAACTGTCTTGTGTTCTTAATGGCATTTTGTTAGTTTCCAGCAAAGAGGGATTTAATTAAAGTAGGAATAATTTGTGAAAGCTTTGTTAGAAAAATATACTTAGCTTTTATTTTGTAAAAGTGGAATGCCAACACAATATCTTGCATAGTTTAGCTGTGTCTCTTTGTTTTTCAAAACAAAAAGATTTTTTTTTTGTCAAGTGGATTAAGACTTCTTCTAAAAAGAATAAAAGTGTAATTATACACAAATAATTTAATTCATGTGAACTTTTAAGTCAGTTTTCCAGTACATTCAAACCTGTAAAATAACTACATTTTGCAATAACGCACATAATACAAAATAATTACAAAATACAATAAAAAATGTAAAAAATAATAAAAGCCTGCTTTAAGTGTTGCTGTAGATCTGAACTGTAAACTTCAGCTAGGGAACATCCTTTTTCACTTATCCTCTAGGATTTAGTTGTAATCACCTCTGATGGTTTGATCCTGAAAATCAGGAAGTAGAAGACCACTGTACAGCTCAGAGTTTCCATCTTTGGTGTTTGGGAAGATTGTCTGTTCTCTTCTGCCATGTTTATCAAGAGGTACGGTGTGAAGCATCTAGATGGCAGAGACTGGACCATGCCCAGCTCACCCTGCTCCACCAGCCATTCAAAAGGGTTTTGCTGGGAAAGGTGGGGCTGGGGACCAAGTAGTCCCATGGGAAGGACAGGACAGATCTGTGCTCTAGGACCAAGAAAAAGGGAACTGTAAGAAGTGGCTTTTTCTTTTTCATGGTTACTGTAGTGCATTTATCCATCACTCTCTAATAGCCATGCTTCTGAAAGCTGCATTGCTTAACTGTGCTTTGAGACCCATCGCTGCAGTTCACTTGAGTCCGCCTGGTTGATGGAACCAGACGTACAACACAAAACTCCTGAGCTGCATAACTGTACTGAAGGTCTACACCTGACCCTGGCTAATGTGCCACCTTCATGGAGGGCATGGAGAGAATTGATTGTGCTGAAGGGTAAAGGATAGAAAGAGGCTCGCAGAAGCCTGTTCTTTTTCAGAACAGGACTCCACCACACCACATAAATTGTCCATGTCACATCTCTGCCTTGGACACATTTTCTTGAAGGTAAGAAGAGTGAGGATTTAAATTGTGACGTGAAATATGTTCAGCTATTTGTGAATATTTTCTGTAGTTTTTATTTGCTGTACTATGAGATAGGCATTTGAAACTTGGAGGTGAGGCTCTACCCTTGTACTTGCTCTTGACAGGTATACCCAAACATGGAAATAACCTGCTGTACCTAGTAGTGCAGACCCTGGCTATTTCAACTGACATCAAAGAGGATCTTTAAGATAATCTTATAGCTTTGCTGGAAAAATCCTGGGTTTTATGCAGTAAATATATAAGATGGACTGTGAAGTAAGAATGATCCTGACTGGGACTAAGTGTACTGGGGCTGGACTTCATTTCATGAACACTGAGGAAAGGGCCCTGAGGAGAGAAGCCTAGGACAAAGATCTGAGAAGAAGAAGAAGCAGCAAGGGAACTGAGATCAGCTGGGGAGATGGGGGCTGTCCACTTGAGCAGGGAGAATAGAGAATTTAAGCAAGAAATCCCAAGAGGAATATGGGAACTGGGATTTGGAAACCTGATGGTCTTGAGACTGGGATGAAATAAGGAACTGGAGAGAGTGGAACAGCATAATAGTGCTGAAGACCAGTACTTGGAAGTTTAAGAGTGAACGAAGAGTAAGTATTGTAAGGAAAAAACCAAAGTGTATAAAAGCACAAGTCATCAAGGCTGAGGAAATGGGTCAAAAGCATGCAACTCGAGTACACTGTTCTCTGCTGTGAAAAGACAAGGATTTCTGAACATGGCCTACCATCTTTTCTTATTTGTCAGATGCCATTTGACTCATTGTCAAAATAATGGCTCATGAAAGCATTTTACTGCTGTGGCTACTCCCTCGATTAGTACAAATGATAAAGATCTGAAAGTGGCCTGACCACTCTCTGTGGTCAGGCCACTTTCCTATGAAAGTATTTGTTCCACCTTTTTTTCGTAGGGCTTTAAAAATATACTGAATAAAAATAAAATAAAATTGAATAATAAGACAGTAAGATCAGGTGCTAAAAATTAACCAAGGCTGGAATTAACTTTGGCAATGCTGCCTTAGATCACTGTAATTCTGACTGTATAGTTATGATAGAGGATCTGATTATATATTCACATAAGGCTTATTCCAAGGGACTTCTTCCTCTGCTCACAAGTTCAGGTGGATTTGCCTGGCACTGCATCAAATTTGATAGCTACAGACCCTGAAAATGTCTGATGAAAGAGAATTTTGCAAAGAAAGAATCGCTTACGGGCTGGGCAACTGAGTGGTTGCTTCTTTCATAGAGGTCTGAAAGACATCCTCCATCAAGTCCTTCACTGCTGTTGAAAAGCTGGTTTCCCTACTGATTTATGCTCTTTTCAGAGTTTCTGACTGCTTGATTGTTGGCAGTGCTGAGCAGCCTTTTCCTTTGGTGAGATCAGTGGTAGGTGCATTTTGAAGATCTCTGACTCCTGGCTGGTGACAACTTAATCATTGATGATTGCTCCCTAGCCAAGAACCATTGGAGTGTCTTGCTGTGGGGATAGCTGACTTGGTTTTGAAGATGAATTTACAGCTCAGCCTGGTAGATGACCTGGCACCGTTTCTCATTTTTTTTGCTTTAGCTTAAATTGAATGACCACTCAGTTCCCCAGGTGCGAAATAAAGCTAATTCTTGTTCCATTTTTCCCTAGGGAGAGGATGCTTATACATATTATGGAAGTCATTTTCATAACATACACATAGTGGTATACATAAACTCATAATGAAATTTGTACTCTCTGTCTCAAAGCTGGAGTTGAATAGGGTACAGTAGGAGAGCCTATGGCCATGTGGTGAATGGCAGAGTAAATCGAAAATATGGTTTTGCTCGTTGAGCAAACAGCTCATGATCTTGTGCACTGAAGGGCATGGACCTCTAAAAGAAAAATAACCCTAAGTTTTGAGCAATAAGTGAGGATTGTTATCATGGTGTGTGCACACATAAAGGAAGATGGACTTAAGGTTGCACAAGGGTCCTTCAGTCTAGCCGCATGTGCCTGCTGAGTGCTCAGCTTCACATTGTTTAAGATAGCTTTTTGTGCATTATACATATTTAGAGGTACCAGTATTTTGCAGACCTGTATGCCTTTTTACCTTGTTAATAATTTCATAAAAATATTAAGTAACTGGGAATGCTAAATCAGTGATAAATTTTACCTGGTATAACTTTTTTAAAAAAGAGTTCTTAAAATCTGCTCATCAGGCCAGTCCACGTGTACCTTCATTTGACTAACAACCTGAAAGACAGATTTAGAAAGTGATTGAGATAATCTCTGTAAAAATCACAAATTTTGATTCTATTATTAGGTGCAGTGGAAGCCTAGCATAACCAAACTTTATATTTGGTAGGACTGAAAACTCGTCTTCCTGCTCTCTCTCTTCCCTGTTCTTCCTCTACACCCTTGCTTGAAAGCTAGCTTTCATTCTGTTTGCCAAGGTCCTCCCCTTCTTTTGTTTTCTTGTGATTCTCAAATTAAACAGGACTTGATTTAACTGGTGACATGCTATTGAAAAAGTTAGGCTTCTAGCCATGAAAACTGTGAACAGGCTATTTGAATTTTAATTAATGCTTCACATTTGTAGAGGATAAGTTTTTGAAATAAGCTGTTGAAACTTTTTAGAGGGGAAAAAAAATGATGGCATTTTCTCGAAGACTAGAGAACTTCAACTCTCTTTTTTTAAAATATTTTTTTAAAAAAGACAAATTTTTTCATATTATGTAACATTTCTTAAGTTTTTGATACAGCACCAGTAAAGGAAAGTGCAGGTCTTGTGCAGAACATCCCTGCTTATTAATAATAGCACTGAATAGCTATAAGACAGCTTAGTCTAATGAGTCCAGAGTGTAGGGTGTTTGATTGCTGGTCATCAGTATGTGTACATGCTGTTAAGTTTTGAAGTCCTGAATATTCCTGGTGAGATAACACTGAACAAGAACAATAGATGGGGAGTCTCTGAAATCCTCTACCTTCTCTTCTACTGGGAATCATAGTATAGTTTGGGTTGGAAGGAACTTTAAAGATCATCTTGTCCCAACTGCCCTGCCATGGGCAGGGCCACCTCCCACTAGAGCAGGTTGCTCAAAGCCCCATCCAGCCTGATCTTGAACACTTACAGTGATTGGGCACCCACAGCTTTTCTGGGCAACCTGTTCCAGTGTCTCACCACCCTCACAGTAAAGAATTTCTTTCTAGTCTCTAATCTAAATCTCCTCTCTTTCAGTTTAAAACCATTCCCCCTTGTTCTATTGCTTCACTCTCTGACAAGAGACCCTCCCCATCTCTCCTGTAGGCTCCCTTCAGGTACTGGAAGGCCACTATAAAGTCTCCTCAAAGACTTCTCTAGGCTGAACAACCCCAACTGTCTCAGCCTTTCTTCATAGGGGAGATGCTCCATCCCTTTGATCATCTTTGTGGCCCTCTGCTGGACACATTCCAACAGGTCCATGTCTTTCCTGTGCTGAGGGCCCCAGAGCTGGACACAGGTGGTGTCTCATGAGAGTGGAATAGAGAGGCAGAATCATTTCCCTTGACCTGCTGGCCATGATGCTGGGGATGTGGCCCAGGATGCAGTTGGCTTTCTGGGCTGTGAGCACACATTATGGGGTCATCTTGAGCTTCTCATCCACCACTGCAGGACTTTTAATTTTGAGTATAATCATTTTTGAGATTTCATAGCAAGATCCTAGCATGCAGAAAAATACGAGCAGGTGTTCCTACAGACAAATACAAGACAAATATTCTTCCTGGTTTTATATACATGGAAACAATAGTCACTTGCATAGGAACAGTCCAGGTACAAAAAAGATATTTTTGTCCTTCTGTTTGTGTGTTTATGTATAGCAGAATGAGATTATTCACAGGCATGTCACGTTAATAACCATTAAGCCCCAAAAGGAGGCTTTAAGGATATCCATTCATGCTGCAATCACAAAATTAGTATTGTGTAGCAAACAGAAGGTCACAACACCAAGAGACAGAATGCCATGATAACATTGCAGAAGAAATGAGAATAATCTTTGGTACTGTGGCCCTTGACTGGACTTTCTGAGGAAGCAGAGTACATGCTAATGTACTTGCATTGCTGCTAGTCCCTGAGGAATCAGTTCAGAGCTCCAATATCCCTGCATCTCTCTGAGCCAAGTGATGAAGTTTGTATTTTCCTTTGTGTTGGTCTGGAGCTGCTTTTCATTGGGTTTGTATTGTATTTTTAAATGTATTGATGGTAAAGAACAAATATTTAAGATACCTTTCCTTTTTTTTTTTTAAATTGGAAAGGTCATAGGTGTATAAATATTTCATAGTGCAAAACGGGAATGAAAACATGGAGAACACTGGAAAAGATGTGAGTGAGGAAAATGTAATCACTGCTGATGTAATTATTTTTGTGTGACAGATTCTATGTAATGCCATTGGTGATATGAAGCATAGGTGCCTGTTAGGTTTTGGCTGTTTTGCTTGTGCTGCCAGTATCTGAAGGGTTCTTTGTGAAGTTTGTGCTATAAGAAGAGACACTAGGTCTCCTAGTTTGTTCTTTTTTATGTAGTAGTAAGATGACCTAGATTTTCCCCTATTCCTTGTTGGATTATAAGTAGTTTCTAGTTTATTGCTGAACAGAATTGCTCTTGCTTTTGGACAGGCAATGTATACGCTTGTGTGAAGAAAGAGAATTTATTGTCTTTCATGAAGGGAAAGGTTTCTGCAGTAAGGAGGAAAGGAGGAAGTTGGTTGCAAATTGGAGCGCAAAAATGAGTCAAGGAATTCTTATTCCCTATTGCTCTTGACTCATGTCTTCTCTGGACAGTCTTATTGTTGATTAGCAGCACAGAGGACTGAGTGTCACTTTACACATGCACCTCACACAACTTTTTGAACTATGTGCATGAACAAGAGTCACGTTGTCATTTGGGTGCTTCAAGTGAGTTTTGGTTGCCCACACATCATTGTCCAGTGCTCTTCGAGGTGCTGCAATGTGTCCTAAGCATGGGGCATACAGTTCTGGTGCAGATCTTGAGCTGTTTGGAGTTTGGAAGACTGGCTGCAGGAGGCCAGGGGAGACACGGCACCAGAGACCTGGACTGTAGGACCCGAATCACACTCATAAAATCTGAAGAGAGTTTGTTATTACTGTTCTTGTATCAGCGAAGCCTGTTTAGCAGTAGGTTGTCTGATGATGAGACCCAAAAGAAAACATTTTCTGTATTAATTAGTTACTTGTGATGGTTTGACACTTCAGAGACTGCAATGGAATGCTACTAGTTCATCAGTCAAACTCAAAGAGACCGCTCTTTCCATTATGTTTAAAAGTACCACGAGATCATCCTAGAAACATATGCCTAAACAACTTTACTACTTACTTTTTTTCTCTCTAAGCTTGCTATTCTAAGCCCATTCTCCCAAAATGTGAGAAGTAAGACATAGAAAATGTCAAGGTATCAAAAATGAACTGTCACTAAAATCTTACCTCATCTACTTCAGGGAATAACTCTGGGATGTGAGAGAGAGAAGGGGAGTGTAATGAGCCTGAGGGATTTCTTGTCAAGGAGGGAAGGAAAGTAATACCTTTCATGAAGTCCAGCCTGTAGTTGAAAGTAAGAAATAATGGTGTTAATGAAAGCAGTGTGCAGCTTAGTCAAAGTGTACGACTTTTCATAACTTCTTGAAAGATCTGTACGTCTGAAAGACCTACATGAGCAAGTGCCAAGTCCTGACCTGGGGAGGAACATGCACCAGTGCACCCATGCACCACTACTTGATGGGGGCTGCCTGGCTAGAAAGTTGCTCAGAAGAAAAGGCCCAGGAATTCTTGTGGACATCAAGCTGAAGATGAGCCAGTAACGTGCCCTTGCCTTGAAGACGCATACTCTGGGCTTCATCAAGTGCTGCTAGCAGGTCAAAGAAGGTGATCCTTCCTCTCTTCTCAGCACTGGTGAGGCCATGCCTCATGTGCTTCCTCCAGTTGTGGGTTCCCAGTACAAGAGAGAGATGTGGAGCTACTGGAGAGAGTCAAGTGAAGGGCCACGAAGATGATGAAGGGCCTGGAGCAATCTCTCCTGTGAACAAAGGCTGAGAGAGCTGGGACCGTTTGGCTTGGAGAAGAGAAAGCTTAGGGGTGATCTCATCAAAGCATTCAACACCTGAAAGGAAAGGGCAAAGAGGGCAAAGCCAGGCTTTTTTCAGTGGTGCACAGGGACAGGTCAAGAGGCAATGGGTACAAACTGAAGCATAGGAGGCTCTATCTGAACATCAGGATACCCTTTTTCCACTGTAGGGGTAACTAACCACTGGCACAGGTTGCCCAGAGATCTTGTAGAGCCTCCACCCTTGGAGGTATTCAAAAGCTGCCTGGACCCAATCCTCGACAGTGCACTCTAGGTGGTCCTGCTCGAGCACAGAGGTTGGACCAGAAGACCTCCAGAGGTCCTGGTCAACCTCATGCGTTCTGTGATCTTGTAGTTGTGTTGAGATGCCTTCTCTACTCTATTTCTTTAACAATTAAGAAGGTGGAAATTATCATTCTGGTGCCCTTCACTACTGTTGTGTCTGCTTATGTTTATTTAGCCACGAAAATGTCTTCTAAAAATTATTTTTATTTAATAGCATTAATTTATATTAACGTCCAAAAGTTAATATTTCTTTCAAAATCCCTAGTTAATTGTTCGACTGTTCCTCTGCAATACTGAAAGGTCTGTGAATAGTTCCTGTGTTTGTGCTGCGTTGTACAGTCCACATGACTCTGATGCTCACTGATATAGCTAGTATGGCAGAACACCACTGCTCTGTAGAACATAAGCCTACTCAATTTATAAACTCTTAGAAACAACTATGATTGGAAGAAAAGCAAATATCAAAACTCTCAAAATATATCTAAGCTTGTAGATAGAAATTTGTATACATCTTCTGACCAGACTTTTGGCATGCTATGATGGATTATTATTCTTGGAATGTGGGACAGTTCTTTTCCTTCTAACTTTAAAATTTCATTTTGTGCTTGATTGTTACCTTACCACTACTTTGATGTGTATTTATATATAATTCCATTCATTCTTGCTTAGGGCCATAATGTAGTTTCGAGACAGTCATGCATACTGAACAGTGTACCAATCTGATTGTTATTACTGTACCAAAGTCTCCTTTAGAACAACACTACAGTTCTCTTTTCCCACCCAACTTTCCTTCCTTGTCTAAGTACCAAAATGCTGATTAAGTTCCTTGCACTTGGAAATTTTGTCCTGCTCACAAACATTAAGCTTTTTAACTCTCTTTTCTTCTGCCTGGATGTAGGTAAAACTATAGTGGTAATCTTTCTCTTCTGGCACTGCTTTCTCTGAAATAATTTATGTGATACTACTTGTTCTCCAGAACACCTGTGTTTAGGTAGTGACTCAGTAGTGTGGATGCCCTGGAGAAGGTTGCTAGTTTGGTGGACATACTCCTGATAGTTTACATCAACAAAGAATTTTTCCTACATGTTGATTCAAAACAACTCTTTTGAAGAAGATAAACTTCAAATTGTTCAAAACTCTTCTTCTTTCTTTAACTGTTTTCTTGGGTGCAATTTTTTTTAGGAAGTGAACTCTCATGACATCTTTGGAAGAGTTTTCATAAATATTTTGTGGTTTTTCCTCCTCTCTCTTCCTGCTACAAGTTATCAAACCATTAATGGTCATTTGTGCTGAAATAGTCTATTAGTTACAGTAAACCTAGTTGCTGTGAGCTGTGCTATATTCATTATATCTAACAGACGAGTGTGGGGTTTTTTATATGTGTTTTATAGTTCAGTTCTCCTCACAGTTCCTTTGGGACTGCAAACTAAAAATATGTTTAACTGTACAGATTGTTCTAATTGCTAAAGAACATTTCCTTATTCCTGTAAGGGCTTGCTATGGGAGCAGCTCTGAGTTGAATGAAGGGCAAATTTTTGGCACACCAAGAGCCTTCCATCTAATACCAGATGAGGAGACCATCTTTCTCAAATAGATGCTATTGGAATAAAAAAAAAGTTCTTTTGAGAATTAGAAATTTGATAGTCACAATCAGAAAAGTGGTAGCCAAGGCTCTACAAACAGGCTGATTGGTTTAAAAATAAAAAGCCCACAAGCATCAGCAACTTGACCAGTAACAGTATCCGGTCTTGCAAAATTACACCTAATGTTACGATTCCACTCATAATCTTCTACCTTGGGAACATGTTTTTGTATCTCAGTATTAATAGTTAATTGCTACCACATAATCTGTGAACTTGTTCCAGCAAAAGCTTTGGACTACAAATTGCATTTGAGTTCATCTCAACAGTGCAAGACAGTAGGACATCTATAAGGGACCCACGTATGTAAAGATGATTAGGATGGCTTTTGCTCAGCATTATAGAATGCTGTCCCTTTGGCAAACTGACTTAGGGATGCAATTTCTTGAATTTCTGTTTTTAAGAACTAGATGTTACTTCAAATGAAAGCTGAGAACTTTGTTGATGTTAGTGTACCAAAATCTAAAGTCTTGAAAAATTTGAAAATGTATGTTATAAATATATCTCTTTCCAGGGACAGTATGTGCTTTTCCTGCAGCAGTGAGACATGAATAGATGTACTTTGCTATTGTAACATGAATTCCTTTAAAAATGGTACTCTAAACCTAAGTTTGTAAATTACTCTGATGTAAAGTTGGGCTAGTGGATCACATTGTTTCCCTGTCCCTGCAGAAAATACGTATACACCACATGGTTCGTTTTATTGCGTTAAAACTTGCAGGACTATTGAACCTTGTGGTGCTTGTTAGTATAGAGCATGGAAGTTAGCCATTTTGTTGAATTTTGACTAATAACCAGGGGATGAAGCTCTGTTCTTGCCTCCGTCTCTAAGCCTGTCTATCAGACCTTCCTATGTGACTATAATTTAGTTTTCTTGAGTCCTTATGCTCTGCACCTATAAACAAGAGACAAGTTCTGCAAGTACTTGCTAATGAAACCTTTTAATTCCTGAGCATGTTCATGATGCTTTGGGATCCTGAAAGGGAATGTACCAGATAAAGGCAAAGGACAGGTTGCTATGTTCTTCCTTTTAAAGATTTTAAAACCGCAGTTTGGAAAGGCCTCTTGAAGTTTGAAGTCCCATTTCCTTATATATCTGTCATCAAACATACATTTTATTTTTTTTTTTTTCCTCACTAGCTCACTCTTCAGCTTTCATTTCTTAATTCTCAAGAAAATCTCCTAAAACTGGTCCATGTGTTCCTGCTAATTATTACTCTATGTCATTTTAGAAAAATGAAGAATAATTAAGTAGTTAGAGGAACTGGGCAGTAAAAGGGGTAGCTTTTGGACAATTCATTAAATAGTCGGTGCCTTTTAATGGTAGGGTACTCCCTCTGCTCATGAATTATTCATTTTAATGCTTTTGTTATAATGGCGACAGTGTTCAGTCTCTGAGGCAGTTCTGGATAGCCTCCCTCTGCTGAAATACCACACAGCAGCAGCTACCATTTGTTTATAAACTAATGCATCGAAGTCAATAACATAGCGAGTAAATGTATTTTCATGAGCAAGAAAAGGAGAAATGGGGAAGAATAACAATATTATAACTATGAGGGTCTGTTTTGTTGAAGGGTTCAGTTTGTTTACTTTTCTGGGAACTATTTAGGGAAATGATTAAAATAAATATTTTTACAGATTATTGTGTATAGTATTAGATGCAAATTATATCTATAATGAAAATAGACATTAGTGTTTCTGCTCTGTATGGCAATATGCAATAAAGGCAGTTTAAAAACCCTCGCTGTACATAAACACATCAATTTTTTTCTTAAAACTAATGTTTAAAGGTCTCTTTGAAACAGTTTTTAAAGATGAAACATAACATAACCACATAACCCACACAGAAAATGTATCTGAGTCATGTGCGTACAGAAATAAAAGTTTCTTTGTGGTATCTAGTATCAGTCTTTCATTAAAGCGTGGACTTTCCTAAAGAGAAATTCCAGTGCAGACGGTTAAGGGTTCTCCCCCTTCTCCCCCCCTCCCCGCCGCCTTCCTACCCTTTACTGATGCTGACTTAAGCCCCTGAGCCTGGTGGGGTGCATTAGGGACAGTCCCCGTGCAGAGCGGGGAATTTGGGGCTGGAGACTCCGTGGTACTGGTTTCAGTGGACAGAAGCATGTGCTCCAGTACAGCGCACGCTCGCGCTCTCTCTGATCTGATTTAAAAAGGGGTGTTTTCTCCTCAGCTGCGTATGTACTCCTGAAATGCCTTCAAGCAATAGATAAGTGCGTGGTGGGGGACGGAAGCAGTGAGCAGATAGATGAGCGATTAGGTCATTTGGATTAGGACGGAGGGGTTTTTTTTTTACGCTGAACTCTCTTCTCCTTCCTCGCTGATCAGATTCTCCGCGTACACGGAGGGTTGAAACTGCGTAAGTAGAGAAAAGAAAACTCCCTAGATGGATGTAGCTGCAGAACTATAAGGAGCACTGAAGAAGAGAAAAGTCTGAATTGAAAGTATATGTGGTTTCGGGGAATCTGAATCATGCAGTATTACTTTCACTTTTTCTAGGCTTGTATTTCCTATGAACAAACCATCGGGGAGATAGAAGTTCTGATTTAGATAATGTCTTGCAGTCTTTGGAATAACACATTCTGCTGGAGGGGGAGTCCTTTTGGCAAAGGTCGCGCTCTGTGAGTGGAGAGCTTTCCCCCCTGCCCACATTCACATTGTTTCTGCTGGGAATGTCAACTTTGGGCCTTTTCCTGCAAATTTTTCATGTACTTAGGTAGCTACCCCACATAAAATGGAAGCACCGATAGGAACCCCTCCTTTCCTTTTTCATGCAGCTCTGCTCAGACCATTCTCTGTTAGCATGGTAGTGGTACAAAGTGTGTGGTCTTTCAGCTCTGACTAATGCATTTTGTGCTGTGTGACTGAAAATGCCTCGTAGTCTGCCAGGGCTGACTGAGGGTTGTGGAATGTGGTGCCTTTTCTCTGTTTCTCTCTGAATATATTTTTTTTTTTATTTCCCCCCCTCCCCCTTTTTTTTTTTTTTAAGTAGAAGTGTGTAGGCAGCTTGTTGAGAAACCTCAAGATGCAGGGGAAATGCTTGTACGTTGTGGAATGCAACTTCCCCTGGGAGACCCTGGCCGGGCGCGCAGTGAATGAGCAAAGTGGAAGAATGAGAAAGGGAGGAGGTTGGAGGCAGGGACAGATAGGAAAGAGTGAGAGAGGAGGAAGGAAGGAGGTGGAAACGGAGGGGCCCATGTCCCTTTTTCTGAAGCAATGACAGCTGGTTCTGTCCTGCCTCACATGACGAAGTGGAGAGGAGTATTTAAGCTGGAAGCCAGCGAGCAGGGGTGGTCAGCTGATTTTATTTTAATTTTTTTTTTTTCCAGGCTTTAGTCAGGTGATCACTGATGACTAGTCAGCCCACCAAGAAGGGAGTTCAGCACACAGGTAAGAGAAGCTGTATATTCTTACTTGCAGCTGGGGGATCCGGGGTGGGGAGGTAAACAGCCCTAATGTTGTTTGCATAGTTTAAAAAAAAAATATACTCCTGACTTGCTTGGGTGCATAACACCGTGATTGTGTCTTTCAATGCTGCTACTTTTGCTGTTCAGTCTTGTTCTTGCATTTTTGTTTTTTGTTGTGTTTTTTTTTTCTTTAAATCTGTCTTTAATTAGAAGCTTTTTTGGAAAAAAAAAAAAGAGCAATTGTGTGCTGCTAAATATAGTCCTGGGTATTGCATGAATGTTGCGTTCTGTTACTTTTGAATAAAATAACTTTCCATAATGCAAGTGTGTCAAACTCATATTTAGAGGGGAATTCCCAAATACTTAAACTATGAGTCATAAAAAGTTAAAGGACCAGTACAACAGTTCACGATAAAAACTCCATTCAGCCTTGGGCAGCTGCTTTTGTGTGTGTTGGTAGTTAAATATGTCTTAAGAAAACCTAGAGATGTGCAAAAGCTGAAGCAGTTACAACTCTGCTGACCAGAACCCAAAACATACATAGCAGAGGCTAAACAGATGACTGGGGAGGAGGATTGTTTGAGGGCTCTCAGTTTGATGCATCTTTTCTTTCATTGTTTGTATCTTAGATCCTGGTGAAAGAGTCTTCTCACATGCTGAGGGTGCTTCAAAGGGCTCTGACTCCTTAATTCCTTTTATCTAATGTCTCGGAAAATAAACTAGAAAAACAGTAATAAGGACACTTTTACTGTAAGTGAAAAATTGAAAATAGCTAGTAAGTGTGACAGATAAAAGTGGTTTCCAGCTGGTTGTATGCCTGGCTGTTGTGCCACACTCCTTTTTCTTTAAACGTAACTATGGAATGTGTTCTTTCTTCCCATTGCTTCTCTTTACTTAAAGATCTCAGACACTCTCTGAAGTTTTGAATGACTCATACTGAAAAATGCGTTCAAGAGTTTTTAAGATGAAAAAAGACAGACAAGTGTTCCCATCTTCCACCTGTAGCTCTCAAAAACTCCTTGTGGTCTAGGCTTGAAGAAGACTTTATTTTGAAAAGCTGTCATACAAATTTCCATATTTTACTGGCAACCTTATTTGTGTCTACCATTTTGCAGTATTTAAATAAAAACTATTTGAGACACACTTTTCCTTATCAGTATATACAGTGTTTTATAAGATGCTCGTGTTGTACACAAGACGCATAAAGATGCATGACTTCACAATTCCTTTTAATTTCATGATGTTTCTCTTTTCTCATTGTTGAAAACATCTCTAGTTGTGACAAGCTGGCTGTGGGGGGTTGTTATTGTCTTAGAACAACAGAAAATGCTCAGATGCTCAGATGAACTGAGGCTTAATATGAAGGAAGGAGATCCTGGAATTGAGTAGTGGCATGGGTGGAGGACTGTTTCTGTTGGCCTCAGTAGACCTTTATCACATGCAAGCTTGAGGAGACACCCAGCTTTGATGGCAGATTGGGAGGATAATTGCAAGAAGCATAGGAAGCATCAAATAGGTTGATAGTGGTAACAGTGTATTTACAGAAAGAGATAGGAGCTGTGAAGTTGGCTTTTGTACTAGATGGTGGTGCAGAGAGCATTCTTAGGTTTCAAATAGTCTTTGGCACTAGTGGTCTACTGAAGGTTTTCGAGATGTCTTTTTCCCTTTTTATGGGATGGGAGGAGGAGAGGTTTCATGAAATGAGGAACGATTAGTGAAGCGAAACAGTGTCAGGTGATAATGACTGGTTAGCAGAGATTGCTCTGCTCTTGGTCTGCTTACCATGAAGACCAAGGAGGAGGTACTTGCTCTTCAGTGCACTCTTCTGTCAGAGAATTGGGAATTGTGTAGGCTTGGTTGGGACTCTGGAGAAATTAGGTATCAAGTCTGAAAGCACCCCAAGTTCCAGTAAGCTGTTCTGCATTGGCTTCATCTTAAGCAAAGGGAACTTTTATGAATGGATGCAAATCTTCTTGCGGTTCATGCGGTTGTCCTTAGGGGAATTCCTGGCAGGTGGGCTTGTCGGGGCTGCAGAAATGCTGTCGGTACACACGCATAAATGAGACAGTTCATAGTTTTATATGTGGATGCTGCTGTGGCATGAGATGGGATTGGACGCCTAAAACTAGAATGGGTAAATATAAAACTCTTTGAGAAAGTACTGATTTCTTTTCCTAATTTTTTTTGTCTAGTATTTTTTGTTGTTGTTGTGGCTGCTTGGTGTTTTGTTTGGTTGGTTTTTTTAAATCTATGGAGTTTCTTTGATTTATTGTCTATGGAGCACTAGCATCTCTGAACTCTTGACAAGGTAGCCTGTCTAGTTCAAATATGTCTCAAAGATACGAAATATTTTAATTTCAGGTATATTCTTGTCTTTTAATTTGTGTTTTTGATATGTTTGCATCTAAAAAGAGGGATTTGTTTGAAATATTTCAAGTGCAGTTCCTAGATTTCCACTTACTGATGTGAGAATATCTCTTTCAAATAACTCCAGACTTGTGATCTCTTTAGGTCATGTTTATTTAAACCTGGCATTGCCTAATGATTATGATTGCCTTGAAGCTAAGTATGAAAAAATAAATAACTTGCCTGCAAATGAGGAACTGATTCTGTGTATACGGCATTATAAAGGATAACATCTGCACTATTTAATTTTACTTAAGAGTCGTGGAAGAAGATTTAAGAGTTCAACAGCTGTACTGAGTAAACTTGCAAGAACATGAGCTCTTAACACCTTTAAATACAGAAACGCTTACTTTCATAAATAAAATCAGTTTTAGAATGTCAAGAAAGAATAGCTGAATCATGTTATTTTAATGAAATATTTATTATAATTAAGTGGTTTCCTATATGTTTTCTCATAGTTTGTTTTCATTATGTTTGGAGATTGCAGACCACAGAATTACGGTTTTTTTTTATTACTAGAAAAAGGGCAGACCCTGCAGTTAGTCATTTTAGAAAGATCTCTAGACATGTATTTCAGGGCTTAATTTGACACCTAAATAGTCATTACTCAAGTGTTATATCCCACTTCTGTTTCAGTTGGACAGTGTTCTAGTTGCTTAAAACCAAAACTCTTCCTTCCCCTCTTGCCTGGTTTTGAGCAGACTTACGAGCGCAGACACCAGAAATCTGCAGCAGCATTTTCTGCTTCTGAGGAACTAAGAAGCTTAGACCTTTTTGGCATCATTCACATGAATCTCTTTAAGATTTCAGTTGCATACTAAAACTCAAATAACCTCGTGAAATTTTACTATCGCCAGGCAAAATCCTTCTTGTGCCTTTAGGATCCTCTTAGAGGTATTATTTGATAGTTTATCGCGCTGTTTTAATTTTAAAATAGCCCGACGGCTTTTACTGCTTTAAGTCGGTGTTATTACAGCAAGCTGAGCAGTGCAATTACTGCCTTTCCCTAATGGCCCTGAGCCTCCCGCAGCGCTCGCCAGACCCCGGGGCTTGCGGCTCGGCCGGGGGGGTCGCCACCCGGCGGAGGGCCGGCGGTACTGCATCCCTCCGCACCCCTCCGCACCTCCCGCGGCCCCCACAGAGGGCAGCTTCCCAACGGTGGTGGTGGGCTTTACAACTTTTATAACTTTTGACGCCTTTTTTTTTTTTTCTCCTTACCCCCCCCCGCCAGAAAA
The DNA here is from genome assembly GCA_004320125.1 of Scolopax mira. Lineage (NCBI taxonomy): Eukaryota > Metazoa > Chordata > Aves > Charadriiformes > Scolopacidae > Scolopax > Scolopax mira. The sequence goes on from BJBW01004308.1 coordinate 63,667, forward strand.
TGAAAAAAGAGGCAAGTTCAACGTTGCTCTAGTTTCTCCCTTTCCCCCCGGTATTTCATACGTCTTTTCTGTATTAGTGCAGATGACATGATATAATAGAATATAATATACCGCAAGCGGTGATTGTGTGCAAAGACTTATTAAAAAAGAAAAAAAAAAATCCACCTTGATGAAAACTGATATTACCCTGAAATGATGAAAGACGACTCTTACGAAGTCTCTGTATTTACTGAAATGCTACATGACTGTTAGCAAACCAAGTCTAGTCTGGATGCAGAAGCATCCCAGCAGAATCATTTTTCATGTGGTGGGATAACTGCAACTATGCAGAGTCTGTTGGACTGTAACAAAATGTTAGAATAGAAATGTTAGAAGCTTCCTAAAACAAGTGTTTCATCTTAGTATTTAATATCAGTATACACGAGCTATTTCCCAAATCAATTTTGCTTTCCCTCTTAGTAGTTGAGAATAAAAAAAAATAAAAATCTCTTATGACTATATGCATTGATAGAAGTAATAGGCTTCTAAAATAGTCATGAGCTCTGACACTTAATCACTGTTTCTGACGAATGATTATTCAGAAGGGAAAGTCCTGCCACAACACGCTTCTATTTCAATTGAAAGCTGTCATTGCAGCACATGTTCTAAACCTCAGTGACATGGACTGAATATCCCGTCAGTTCACCATGGGAAAGCAATAAGCGAGAAACTCTACTTGATGTTAAAATGCCGCTGCACTTTTGAAGCCTCCTAAGAATAAAGTGGGTACTCTATAAAATGCAAGAGCGAGATGTATGGAGCTGCTCGCATGGGACTTGTGGCTGGCAGCTTGCCATTTTCCCCCCCTCTGCCACCACATGTACCACTTTGACCAGCGATAGCAGATTGAGCTCCGTGGAAGCTGATGAGAAGGATTTTTCTGAGCCTGAACACAGAAGGTGCCATAACAAGCATCCTAAATGTCCCATCTTATAAAATTACTGAAGACGGGGAAGTACGACAAGAGTTAGCGAGTGATGCTAATGATGTGCAAAATTTCTTCAGCAAAATCAGGGCGCAGTACTTGCTCACGAAAAGCAAAATAAGACTGAAAGGAAGAAAAAAATGCTGCAATTTAAATGAAGCAAACTAAATTTTAATAAGTCTTCTTTTTATTTTTCCCCGTTCATTCAGATAGTAACTAGCTTTATGATAAATCACCATTTCTGATTAATTTATTTATGTGTGCCCTTATTTAAAAATAGTGTTATGATTTGTAATTTATAAGAGGAAGATATGGGTGAGCCTCAAAATGGTGACCTGCAAATGAGCTTGGCAATCATTTTACATTTTAACAAGAGTAATCAGAAAATCCACATTAGAGGTGCTTTCCCAAGGGCTATATTCCAAGCTCTTTAGTATTACTGTATATTCTGAAGCTCCTACTTAGTTTGTTATTCAATCAAAATTCATACCAACAGAAGCAACATATTATGACAAGTTAATATAGTTTGTACTGTGCAGTGCCACTGCTCAAGATGTTGTTTTCCTGAGGATTTTTTTTCCTTAAAAATATAGAGGCCTGGTTTTTTTTGTGCCTCTTCTCTTCTGTCATAGTAATAGAAGCTCAAGAGCCACTCTTCTAAATGTTTTCTCCTCATTGATGTGATTATGAAGTATCTGAGTGTTCACTGCGCGATAGAAAAGTTTTCATCCTCTAACCTCTACCTTTCGTATGTGGTACAAATTCATTACTGTCTTCCCAGTGAGACTGCCCACTGCTTAATAGCTACTGGGTAGGAATTGCTGCTCTTTGGAGCAGGATACCCAGCCTTGTTCTCTCTAAATCTACAGGAAGTTTGCTCATGAGGAGAGGCCAGATCTCAAGTGCTGTAATAAATCTTGCAGATAGTCAATTATGGGTTTAATTGTATTTTAATCCATACATGTTCAGACCGTGCAGTTGGTTCTATGGCTACATAGCATCTCTTACTGACCACTCCATAGGAAAAAAAAATTTAGGACTGTGTATTTTTTCCAAAGAATATTGAAGAAATAAATTTCAGTGGTTCACTATATTTAAAAGGTCTTCTATAAGATGAATTCTTTATTGAGTGCTGTTCTGAGAACACTGAAGCTGTAGTGAAACAGCCCAACCTGTTCACCTGCTCACTGAATTCCTCTTCCTTTGAAGAAAAATAAGCCGTAGAGTTCAAGCTGAGTTTTCACTGAACATTTTGCACTGTGGGTAGCTGTCGTGCAAGCCCTTGTCTGATACAGGATTTATGTTACGTGCTAAAGCTGAATATTCTCCTTAATCGAAGACAAAGCTCTTTTCAGAACTTCTCATTGGTCTCCGAAAAATGCTTTGTAGATACTGATGTTAAGGTTTCCTGAGAAATAGGGGTGGAATCCACCCCTCCCCCTCCCCCCCCAAAAAACCCAAACAAACTACACAGGTGGAAAAAGAGTTCAGCCCAGCAGGTTTGAGTGGGAACTCACTGGTTGGGGGTGGTGGCTGTCAGGGAGTTTTGGGGGGATTATTTGGTCCCTTCTGCGAGAGGTTTTTGGGCAGATTATGGAAACGACCTTCCACGCTGCCCCCGCCAGCCTAGTGACAGCGGGGGGGGGGGGGCCCACGGGTGGCACCGGGAAGCGGGGAGGGGGGTAGCCGGGCGGTCCCTCGCAGGATGGCGGGGGTGGGCTGCGGCCCGGAGGGCAGCCCCGGTTTCCATCGGCGGGGCCGGGCGTGTTTCGGGAGGGCGGGTGTGCGGGGTGTGCGTGGGCGGCGGCGTCTGTGACACGGCGGTGGGTGGGGAGTGCGGCATCTCAGCTGCTTCTCCTCCGACACCTTTTAAAGATACAGCCCACGGCGCCGCTCCGGGAGCTGCTGCCAAGCGCTGCCAGAGTCATCCCAGCCCGCAGCCGAGCTCCAAAATCTATAGCTCGCCTCGCTGTAAAAAATAGGAGTCATTCTGGGCAGAAATCTAAAGGTTCTGCGCATTAACCCACCGCCACCCCCCCGCACCCACACACACCTCCCTTCCCNNCCCCCCCCCCCCCCCCCACACCCCCCCTCCCCCCCCCCCCCCCCTTCCCAGCTCCCACGCGGGAGTGGAACGTTTTGATTTGCCATTAACTTCATACAAATTCATGTCAAAGCACTTTCTGGAAGCAGAGCCTTGTAAGTGACATCTTGGGGGGAGGACTTGCTCTCTTCAGTCTCGGCCAAGGTGGAGAAAGAGGCGTTTCTTTCCCTTTTGATTTTCTTAGCTCTTCTTCTGTCTTGCTGCAGCTCTGAATCCATTCTGTGTTCGGTATTTTTGCAAGCATTTGGCTCAAAAGTAGCGAACAGCTTGTTGTTACTGGTGCCTGTTTCCCCCTGAAGCACAGCGCATTTTTTCAATTTAAAGGAATAACAAGAATTTGCCTCTAACTAGTAGAAAACATTTGCCTATTTAAAGTTCTCCTTTCAGTTATGAGAGTGCAAAATAATATTAATTGGCTACTCTTCGCTCTTTTTGTTCTGAAATAAGCTTATAATCTGTTATAGATTAAATACTTGTCAATTTTTTCAGTATTAGTACTGTATTGGGTTTGAGAAAATGCAGGCATAGAGTGGGTTACACTACTCAGGTTATTTTGTTTTCCCTTTTTATTAGGCTTATTCTTCAAGTAATAATGTCTAGTTAGTCAGCTACTGGGTGGACAGGTTGAATAGATTCCAATTTTATAAATGTTAATGCACATTATGACCAGCCTTGAGTAATAATAGATGACAGTATAACATTCAATCAGAGAGGACGCCTGAACTGTTCCAGTACAACTCTGCTATGTACTTTTGGGGAGGACATACGCATTTCTCAAAAATAGGAAAGAATCTGGTAAATGCAAAAAGCTGCTGGGGGAATGCAGCTTTGTTATTCCAGGGGGAAAAAAACAGGCAAAGTCTTAAGAGATGGCTTCTCCTCCTGATTAAGTACCTCAATATGTGTGACACCATACCTTTATTTTGAGATTTGCTGGCTTTCTGCTTCTGAAAAATCATATCCTTAATCTTCAGGCATTTTATAACCATAACATTATTGAAAATTGAGCATTGCTGTGGATCTTAAACAAGAAAAAGAAAAGTTAAGCAGTTGTGGATTGATATGGATGGACCTTTGCGTAATGTGGTCTGGTGGAATGTGTTCTCCCCAGGGCCGGGGGGTTGGAACTAGGTGATCTTTAAGGTCTCCTCCAATCCAAATCATTGTATGATACTTAGAAAACTGAACAAGGCAGTAGCAATCCTCCAATCTTGTAGCTGTTGAGTTAGTACAAATAATACTTGTCATGTGTCCCTATAAGTATGGGCTGACATTTGCTAATTTAAGCACAAACATTGTATTGTAAAATTGCTTAATCCTTCTTGGAAAAATATAGGCACTTTATCAACCAGTGATGAGAATGAGAATTAATCTGCTCTTTTTTTTTTTTTTTTTTTTTTTTTAAATATAATTATTTAATACATACATCTGACATTTGGAAACTTTAACTGAAATTAGTTTCTCTTAAATGTGTTTGTCACTAAGATTTAAATGGGCTCCAGTATATTTGTTTCATGTCGTGGAGGAGGAGGGGAAATAACATTTGAAAGTTATCACCGCTTGCCTGGAAATACACAAATGCTACCATATGTCCGGAGGTTTTACATCATTTATTAAGATGAGAAAATAACCTAATCATTCATGCTTTGAATTAGACTAAAAAAAACCCAAACAAACTAAAAATGAAGTACTCTTTCTCTGAGAACAGTTTTGTGCAGTCCATTCGGTGTCTGAGAGGTAAAAGTGATCGGCATTGGCTCTAGACACAATATTGCAAAACAACAACATATCAGGCATTTTTAAGGTACTGTGTGAACGTGAATACTTTAACCTACCAGCATTACTTGTCTTTCAGACCTGACTGAGCTGACGTATTTTTAAAAAAGTTTGTTATAGTATATTTTTAATCTAACCAGCTTCCGAGAACGTTTATTTGTGGAGGCGTGTCAGTGGTTAGCCGTCCTGGACTTAAATGCAGGACAGTTGGAGCTTGCAGGAAATCAAAAGATTCCTGGGCGTGGGGGATATATCCTCTCGCCAAACTTCACTGCATCTGTGTCATGGGAGGGCTGTCTGCCAGGCAGGGTGGTGGAAGCAGAGCTTGTGGTCTACCTAAATGTGCAACCTTTCTTTACGTGTAGGTTTTGAATCTGTAAGCCAGCATGCCCTCCTTGGCCACCGGCGTGAGTGAGGACCAAGAGTTGTGCAGTTCATGTGCAGAGATGCCTGGAGTTGCCTTTGGGAGGGATTTAACTGAAGGATTTCCTTCATTAAAGAGAGTGATCTGGGCATTGGGGTATTCAGTAACAGAACTGATGATGTCCTTAACATGAAGGGAAGAAGATATGCTGGTAGCTTTTAGTTTGCTTTTTAAGGGTTTAGTAACTGTTTGCACGCATTTTCCCAGTGGAGGTCTGCGAATAAGATCTTTAGGTAGTTGAGCAAACAGGGAACTTAAAGAGCTTTGATGAGAAGTTACCGAGGTGGTGCTTTTGGGAGTACTGGGCAGACAAACCCTTCAAAGATCTTACAGAGTTCCCAGTGGCTTAGGGAATTATTCAGGTTTGCCAGTTTAATTGCAACAAGGGTTGTGGCATGGCTCCCTTTAAAAAGGCGGTGGGTGCATAAGAGAAAGGAAAGGTTAGGGCTATGGAAGCAAACCTGTTATTTACTCCTTATCTTTCTTTCTTTTTTGTCTTTTCTTGCTTCTGTGCCATTCACGTTTCCTCCATGCACGCACATCCTGTGCTGGTCCTTCTCTAGCTAGAGGTTGGTAGGGTTTCCATAGGAGCATTTCAAGTTGTTCCTGTGCATGCAGGGGATAAATAGACAAGGGATGTTATGGCATGTTACCTTCTAGTGCCATATTTGTCGAGGCTCACCCTGAGAAAACCAGTAACAAAGGACCCAGCCAACCCAACCTCCCATACAGCGGTGTTTGCAGAGGAGACATCATGAGGGTATGGCAATCTCTGCTCTTGCTGCAAGCCCTTCCTAGCCAGATCTCCAGAAGATTTTCACTAGGGCAAGGTAGCTGGCTTTGAGTGGAAGATATAGTATTACTGCAGTGCTTTTTGTTTGGAGCAAATATTCCTGTTGTGCATGTCTGCATGTGTGCAAAGTAGCTCTTCAAGCTGCCATTTGTGGTCACTTTTTGCTAGCAAAGACGCTCTACCAGAGCAGATTTTTAGCCACAGTCACGTGTCATAGCAGTCAAGGTATAAAAGGGGGAGTTGTACCCAGAGCTGTCTGTTCAAGCAGATAACAATAGATCAGTGTAGTCCCTGGTTAAGTTCCTGATTGCAGGGTAGATTTGGGTCAGCTGGCAACCCTGATTTTGATTGGCAGCATCTGTGGAGGGGTCTGGGCTGCTTGTAGAACCTAAGGGCCATGGATTGGGAAACTAAGCATGTCAACTCTGTGCTGGAGGAGGCTGGCTGTGGTTGGATTAAGGCTGTACGTCTATCTCTGCTGGGTGAAGTCTGGCTGCCACCCTGAAGTTACTCTCTAGTGCAATTTGCTCACGGTCTGAAATAAGTTGTTGAATGAGTGAACTGATATATTACTTTGGGGGAGCTATAGTCCTGCAAATTCTGCATGCAGGAAGGAGATTCCCTATTGAAGCCCCTGTCAACTGAGCCTGGTACAGGTGGCAAGAGCACCAGTCCCTGAGACTTCGATACACCCCTGTTCTCAAAAGGGCTCTGGAATTATCTACTGCAGTAAGTAGAAGGATGGATGAAGAGAAAGACAGGAAACCTGCTTTTATTTTTGATGTGACGTGAAGCTCTTTATCACCAGCTCTCAGCAAGTGAGAACACAGTGTAAATCTGGAAATAAAAATTATCTAAATTTTCCTAAGTAAAAGCAACGTATTTGACAATAATAATGCTTTTATCTAGCATCCAATTGCTACAGCCAAATTGGAAATCTGCCTTTTAGGAAGAGGTCTTTCTTCAGCAGCTCTTTCTTTCTGATTAGTCTTCCCCCCTGCCCCCAGTTAAAATCTTTTGAATTCTAGTTTTTATGAGAAGTATAAAATACATTTTTATCCATGCATTCCATGCAAAAGTACCAGTGTGTTGTCAAAGCCACAATGAAGTAACTATTACTATTAGATACCTATACATTTCATGAGACTCCAGGTACGGAGGATTTCCATGTTGGCCAAGCAATATAATGTTTCTCAACCTTTGGGGGCAAGGGAATTTTTTAAGTCTCTTTTTTTTTTTTTTTTTTGTAATTTTTCACTCGGTAATAGAGCTTGATTTTTTTGAACTGTAATAGTTGGGTAGTTGGGATAGACAAGGGCAACTGGCTACATCACATTTTTCAGCTTAGAGAATTTACATGGAATTACTGCTTGTAAATTTTAAGTGATGTTTAGATTGTTAAAGAACAAAGTGATTAAATTACATGATTTGGATCCTCTGAAGTTTTTCTAAAGATCTGAATATTGTTTGGTTTCAGTATGCTTGCTTTAGTGCGTTGGTTAGGGCTCTTCATAAACAAAATACAAACATTATCTTTATTACTCACAGTGCTGCTGCATACTTGCGGTTTAGGTTTTGCCAACTATTTGCAATGTATAGCCACAGACTCTGTCTGGGTGGCATAAACAAAAACAAAGTCTTTCTGTTCCTATCAGGACTTGTTTTTTTCAATTAGGCATATTAGTGTATCATTTAGGTAGAGAGGTAAGAGCGTGCCTGTGTGTGTAACTCTTCTCCAGTCTGAAGAGGTAAAAAACCACATCAGAATAGATTTACATGCGTCTTGTTAGCTGTAAGCACCCGCAACGTGATTAATGCTCTCCAAGAGAGACAGACAGGACTGTCTCAGCCCCAAGAAGCTTACAGTCTAATGCTGATAAGACTTGCTTTGTAATTTAGGAGCTGTGAAATTAATTTTGTGTTTATTAGTATTGTGACCCTCCTCTGGATGTAATTCTGGGTTACAGAAGCCGCCATACGCATGTGAATGACCCTGCAGTGGTTTCACTAATCCATGCAAATCAAATGCCTCCTGTTAGATGTGTATAAGGTGCAAGATCAGAATTTCCTCTCTTCCATTTTAAGACCTCCTCTGGAATGTGCCTTAAAACAATTTTCAAATGACAGGTTTCAGGAATCAGAGGCGAATTTAAATACTCACATCTGCATTGATTTCCTAAATCACCCAAAAAATCATACTCCTGGGCTGCCTTTTAAATGTAACAGGTCAGAGAAAAATTTGCAGTGGAGGAAAAGCAGTAGTGTGTACAAAGCTGTACTGTGTCTATGAATTTTGAAGGAAAAAGCTCTATATTTTATTATGACTTTAGAGGTGTATTATGTTCTTGACTACAGCTGCAATTTGCTCACAATCATTCACATACCCCACCCCAACCTTCCTATAGTTTTCCTTCATAGGATTGGAGAAACAAAATACAGAGTCATGGAATGATTCGCACTTTGTTTTTGATCATGTTCCCACCCCATGCTTCAATTTGTATTTGCAAGGGTTGGCATTTTCAAATGGAATTTCTCATCAGTTTTTCTTGAACTGTTTCAGCAATTCAAGAAATGTACAGGACGTGTGACTTTTTTGAAAGCAAAACAATATTTCAGTTTTCAATACCTACTTTCAGAAATACCTCTTAAGCCATTGAAGTAAATCAGTAGTAGTAATGTCTGTACTAATTTAAAGGCATTGAGTTTACAGGAGGTTTTCTGCCAAAATCTGTGGTGTTTAGATAAACCCTTAATGATTTTGCTAAGTGCACAAGTATATTTTTTTTTTCTGTACTTGCATAAAAATTACTCTCTACCCTTAATCTGTTTTTAAAGCCAAAGTGGCTAGATAGCAGGCTTCCTTTTGATTTTGATGCCGAGACAGTTGAGAAGAGCAGATAGCAAAGATACCATCTAGCAACTAGTTTAAAGCATCATAGTTAAAGTGTACAAAATTATGTTATATATAATGATAATAAAAACAAACCAAAACATGATCAGTATCTAGGACTGGGGTGTGAGAACTTTGTGCTTAGTAGCTGGGAATGGTACTGCCCTGAACTATACTGATGCAGAATGATTTTTTTGACAAAGAAAAGTGTTCTTTTCCTTTCTGAAGCTATCTGTCTAACTACTGCAAGAAATGCTAGCTATTTTGCTATGGAAAGCTGGAAATTAACTCTACCAAGCGGCATATGTCTTCTGGTGGAAAGTTATCAGCCCTGTTAAGCTCTGCTGTTGTATGCCAAAATAAGGAGCGGGAGTATATGAGGACTTTGGTTTATGCATGGTAGCTGAGAAATTATTTAACCAAAAATGTAAAAGACGCCCACCCGTGGTAGCATGTACTGTTGGGTTATAAATAACGATGACCGCTGACGAAGCACAGATAGTGGGAAAGTTGCTGCTGGTTTATGCTTGAATAAGAGATAGCATCTTCTCTGGTTGACTTCTGACAACTTGCATTTTATTGCTACGTGGAACTTACTCTTCATTGCAAGTAAAAACTATATTTGGGAACTATCAGTGATTTTCGTCTTGGGGGAAGTAGGGGAGAATTGGCCTCCCTTGACACTGTGAATGTAAAGAAAAAATGTCTTTATATGCTTATTATTATACTACCACACTGGTAAGCCATCTCAAAGTACTGCTGGCTACACAGTGATACTGATTTCTTTGCAGTAGAGTTTCTGTAGTTATGTTTTGAGGGGCTTTGAAGGTTGTCCTGGTAGTTCCAGTGGATGCTGTTGTCTAACAAGGCTTGAGTCCTGGGTGTTCTATTGCAAAGCGGTCTTCTCAGTTATTTCGTTCCCCCCCGCGTATGTCCAGCATGTGAGGTAAGACTGTGAAATGCTTTTAAAGCCGTGATAATCCATGTGAGATATGTTTAAATATGCCTCTCACCAAGCACTGTGATAAGCTGGCTGGTCTTTTCTACTATCTGGCAACTGACAGGCTTGGATGAAACCAGGCATTGAGTGATACTGAAAAAAGGGAGGCACAACTTCCACAAGGTAGTGACGAGGTTGCCTGGCTAGCAACCTTAATGTTTGCCACAGTCAAAGGGGGCCTTCCATCAGGAGAGTCAAGGGAATTCTCACATGCTGTTTGGCCAACGGTGGGCAAGACCCACCAGGACTCTAAAGCACCCAATTAGTTTTGTTTTTTAACGGATAGATTGACTTTTCTTCATGCACGTTGGTGTGAACATCAATAGGGTGGCATCGGCTGGCAGCAGGCAGGAACCCCAGCCACTGCTTCTGCTGGGGCTTGTGACCTTCAGCCGGTGCAGGAGCAGGGTGAGGGTAAGACGTTTCTCCTGAGCGGGTGTTGGCTTCCTGTTCACAGGCCAGTTTGAATGGGGATTGTAAAACACACACACGCCCACGTTATTCTTCTTGGGGCTTGGCTCAGGTTACCCAAGAGATCTTCCATTTTCTTCCTTCCCCCCACATACGCCTCTGGAAAGTCACAGCAGCTGTGGAGGTCTCCACAGAAGTTTTCTGTCTGTCTGGGAACCGTGTCTTTAAGGCTTGTGGTTCAGCTGACTTCCCGAACACGCTGTATACCAGTCCTTTCTACAGAGATTTTTGCTGGGCACGTGCAAGAGAATTACTATGGGAAAGATCTGGAGTTGTTTAGGGGGAGGAATTGATTCCAAATGATGTCTTGCTGTAGCTTTATTGTGTTTTTCAGACAATGAATTAAACACCATTTTTTCCATACTAGGAGCTTGGATGCAAAGACTCTACCTTTTTAGTAATCAAAGTTGGTAGTTTCTTACCTAGTGCAAAAAACTCCATAATGTCCTTGGTTATCTATCTACCTAATAGTTAATAATGTGTAGTTTTCTTTCCAAGTATCTATCTTGGACATCTCTTTAGAGAGAGGTGTTGTGTCCTGACCCCCTTACAGTTTTCCAGTATTGCCACTTAAATGACTATTCCCAAGTGCAAAAAATCCAGTGGCTACCACACACTTTTCCACGACTTTCCATTTTTCTCACTCTTACAGGAAAAGACAAAGGGATACTGAGTGTTTTTCTGTTTGCATTTTTCATTAAACAAGTTGTCTTTATTGCAATGTCTAATAAAGCGTCTCTGCTAAAGCGGTAAAGCATGTACTCTATGGACTTTCATCCTCAAGCTTGTCCTGACTGATGAGATTACATGTGGTCTAATATCTACTTTTCATTATTAGCAGCAGTTCTTTTGCCACTGGAGCAAAAGGGCATCTAATAGATTAAGCAAAATTTTGTTTAAAGATGCTAATCTTTTCCTGTTATAATAGGGAAAAATTGAAAGGAAGAGGAAAGTAATTGAAAGGTTTTATTTAATTCCTGATAATTTTTAGAATTTATTATATTTATTAATAAAATTGCTGCATCTTATGGCAGAAACTTTTTAGGAGAAGGCAGTAATTGTTATTAATTTTTAGTCTGTGCCACATATTTGATGATAGCTCTGATTCATGCTATTATATGCTCTCTTCCTTCACCCACAGCAAAACAAATTTAATTTGATTCATACCCTTAAGAAAAAAAAAAAAAAGGCAAAATTACTCACATGGTTATGATTCAGCTCTTGGCATAAAACCCTGTCCTCCTCCATCCTCCCCTTCTCCCACCCAAACCACCCCCACCCTCACCCACTGTATATTTATGTCACTGTAGCCTGAAAAAGTTGAGTAGCTCTTTAAAAACAGAGCAAATGAAATCCTTCTTCAAGCTGCCGTATTACTTATGTTGATACGAGTCTAACAAGACTTCCTTTTCAAGAGTGCTATGGAGGCAGCAGCAGTTCTGTTTCCCATGCTATTTAAGAGACAACAGTACTGCATTGGTCTTGAGATGTGCTTTAGCAGTTTAGCAAAGCTACAGCAAGTGATGCTAAAATTGCTCAAGTTTTTGCATTTGTGAGTCTCTTTTCAGAAAAAAAAAAAAAATAAAAAGAAAATATTTTTGAGGAAACTGTATATAGGGATTCTTGTTGAAATGGAGTATCAGAAGTACCAGAAAAGCTTACCTTAATGTTAATTTTGTCTTTTTCTTAATTAGTTTAATAATCTCATTTTTAAACCTTAGAAGGCTTTTCCCTAAGAAGAGATGAAAGCTGCATTGCTCTTATTATACAAACATATAGCAATGTGTCCTGTTTCCTACAGCTTGTGTCAGATACCTCTTTGTGTGGGGTGATGGCAATCTTCTGTCCTCACCTACCGCTGGAAGTACAAAGGTTATGGTTCTGCTTGCCATTGTACCTGACAAACTGTGTTCCTAAGAGCTGAAGGCTGAACACAACTCAAGTTCTGTGATCAGACACTAGAAGCATTCAAAGGAGATGTTTTATACATGAAAAAGAGATGTTTACGGAGATCTGGTATGTAGAGGTGATGCAGTCCAACAATCCCAGTGGAAATTAGAAGCAGCTCAGTGCCTCTGAAAACTGACACGTGTGTTTATGTATATAACACTGAGCACAGAGGACTTCATGCACACTGATGGTATGAATCAGTCACAGTAGGTACCACAACTTGCATAAGTTGATGGGAAAGTGTATTTTTAACCGAGCGTGCTAATGCAGCCCTTCCAGTCTTAGTAAAAGAGACAAACGGGTGATACCTTAAGGTAGAAATCAAAGGGATTTATGGGGGAGAAAAAATAATAATAGAAAAATAATAATAAAAGATTCTCAGAGACTAGATTACTTGTTTACCCAGAAAAGATTAACTTACTAACTTTCTAGTTAAATGATGCACATTTCATTAGGTCTCTGCTTACAAGCTTTATTTTTTCAATAAAGGCATGAGTTAGACTCCCTTTCCTTTCCTTGGTATATGAGGGAGAAAAGAGAAAAAGCATTTCTTCCTCCTCTCCCTAACATCCTCTACTTCTGTATAGGTAACTGTGGACACATAAACACGTGCCTGTGGTCTGTGACTATGTAGGTACTTCCCAGTGGGCTGGGCTCTTCCCCTCCGGCAGAGGAGGGCCTTCAGTGCAATTAGCATTAAGGGTGATGTCAGTTTACTGTGGAGTTCACTCCCTTCCTGGAGCTCTGGACCCTCAGCTGGATCAGGCTCTCTTGCCTGTGTTGTCAACTAGATGGCCACATGTCCAATACCAATGACGCCTGATACAAAGGCATCAGGCAATTCACCCCCACAAAGGGGAGAAAGTCAAAAGGGAAAAATAAGGAAACTTCCCTATTGGGAGAGGAGAATTAATGAGTATGGCAGGAAATTGGCTCCGCTGGAACAATAAGGAAACCCAGGTTTTATGAGGAAATAGTCATCAGAGAAAAACGTAGGAGAATAGGTGGGCGCTTTTGTCTGTGAGGGTGGATGGAGTGGGATGAAGAGAACAGTGCCTTCTCTCTCACATTCCTCCTCCTCTCCATTCCTACTCTAATTGGTTTTCTGTGTTAAAATTAAGTACCTCTCTCGCAGAAAGTACAACAGATGGAATCCAGCTGAACTTCAGTCATGTTTGCGTGGCCAGGTTGCTGCAATTAGACCATGACTGCAGCAATTCAGTGATGCACCTTGTGGCGTTCCCTTTTCTGGGGGAGGACAAAAGTCTCAGCTTCTGACCTTAATGCCTCTAATGAAGGCTAAAATGTTGTCACCATAAAATATACTGACTTTACCAAAAAAGCCTTTCTCAACAATGAGGTCTACAATGCAAGTACGTCTTATGCCATTAGACACCAGCTGCTATCATAATTTTTGAATGTTATGTTTTAGCCATGTAGAAGGTGATGGGAGATCATCCAGCTCAGCGCTAGGTTGGAATGAGATGCACAGCACGCTCCGAGAGATGCGACATGGGAGAGGGAGCCAAGAGCTCCTGAGGTGCAACTCCGTTCCTGATGGAAACTTCTGTGATGTTGGTCAAGTCATTTTAAGTATTCCTGGTCTCTGCTTTCTCATTTTCTAAAGTCTACCATTTCACAGGGATATTATGAGGATTTACCTTAAAATGTAGTTCTGAGGTATATATAATGGTTAATCAGCTTTTCCATTATGGAGTACTTATGTTATTTGGCTGGCTTCAGCCACGCGAATTCACACAAATGCTATACATAGAATACTTTGGTGGAATATTTTGTGTTTGGTTCATCTGAGTCACGGTTTCCATTCAAAATGAACAGTAAAATAATTTGATTGTTTTAATCTAAAATATTTTTCATGAAGAACCTCATAATAAATGCTTTGGGAAGAACTCAGAGATGATAAAATCGTTGGGCTTAAATATCTCATCAGGGTCAAAGGCAGATATGACTGCTGTCTACCAACAAGCTGCAGAATGGAAGAATGGGGGCATTTGTGGTATAGCACAGGAAAAGGAAAAAAAAACTGTTTTAGCAGAGAGAGGACAATACTGATCATTTGACGCTGTGCCAACAGCTGTCCCTGAGTAAGTTTAAGATGGAAATTTTGAAAAAAAGGTCCTAACTATTCAGAAATGACTTCTGGAACAACCTTCCCATTGCAGGAGCTGGGGAGAAGCTGCAGCTTTTTTCAAGATGGAGATATGGTCACATTTAAAAAACCCATGTTCAAAAAAATCTGGTTTGCTTTCTAGTCCCATTTCTTCAGCTACACCTGTTGTCCTTGGTCTCTTCTTCAATTCTGCTATCTATCATTAAACTTCCAGTAAGAGCGGAAGTTGTTATTGTACTATTAACATTTTCTATGTTGATAGAAAACCCATGGCCATTTTGAAAGAGGTTTATTCACTGTCCCTCAAGAAGATGAAGCATGTGACTCTCCATAAACTGATATGACTATGTTACTTAAAATCACTTATTGGTATACTACTCATGACAGGATAAAGACTAAAATTTTGAATTATTCTGATATATTTATTCTAATGAAATAACTTCAATCAAAGATAAAAAATACCCCCTGAAGGTTAAAATATATGATCATTTTCTTATAAAAAAATTGCAATAGATGAAAAACCGATAGCGAGTTTTGTATGCAAACAGTGTGAGTGTGAAATTTTTATTAGGTCATCTGCTTTTAATTAAACATAACTTTTTTTTTTTTTTGTTATCCTCATGCTATTCTAGGATAGGATGTTTTTGTCATTTTATGGTTTCATTGGGCTATGGAATATTCCAAACAATTTGAAAATGTGGTTAGATTAGTTTTCCCTTGGGTTTGACCTCAGTAAACTTATCTTGCGGTGAAAACTAGATTTCTTTGCCTTTACTGCATTTATTACCTCAAGACGGTTGTTGTGTGTTTAATTAATATAACGTGAAAAGGGGGATGGGGATGGTTTCTCTTCTTGTGGGTTTGGTTGTTTGGTTTTTTCCCCCCTTACCCCCGAGAGCAGCTTTGAGTCATGTCTCCAAGAGGTCCTACTCCCCGTTGCTAAAGAGGGCTGTTGTTCTGGGGAACAGGAGGGTGGGGGAGAGGCGATTTGAGTCATCTCGACTGGTTTGTCCTGGCATACGTTTCCTGCCCAGAAATTGGGATTGGCAAGGCTTGCCGGTGGCAGGCAGCCTGGCCGTTGTTCCGGTCGTGCCTCGGACGCGCCGGTGAGATGTTGGTGGCCACACGCGTTTCTCTCGGGTAGGAAAATGGAGATGAAGCGCCGCTCAGGCAGGGGTTGAAGGCGCTGGGAGGTGTTGACCTCGTGTTCCTTGAGGGTTTGCGGGCAGGTGAGGCTTTCAGTATTGCTTTCAAGTGACAGACTGCGCCTTATATACTGCTCACCTCTCCTGGCAGAGCCATTCCTCAAAATAAAAACGTCAAGCGCTGATTAGCGCGGGTGCATTTCTCTCGCGGCAGCCTTTTCTGGCAGGGGGAGCCGGTAATTGCTAATTGTTCAATGCCTTTCAGTAATTCCCTAATTCCCCCCTCCACCCCTTTTTTTTTTTTTTTTTTTTTTTTCTTTTTTAAATTGATTTGCGTGCTCTGCTGTGCACGCAAAAGTTTTCCCGAGCGGTGCCGGCACACCGGTCACCACCAACCTTTGCTTTACAAGCCATTGCTTACGCTTGAAAATATAAAGATGTATTTAAGAAACAAGGCGTCTTCCCGCCGTGAGGTGCTGGTTTTCCGCGCTTTTTTTTTCCTCTTTATTTTTTTTTTTTCGCTTTTTTAAAAATTTTTTCCCTCCTCCCCGCCACCGGAGAAGGAAGGGGTGGGGGAAAGAGAAGCGAGGCGATGGCCGTGTAAACCCAACCTCGGGGGCGAGGATTAAGCCTTAATGTGCGCCAGACATTCCTTTCCCGCGGAGATGCTGGCCGGTGCTGAATGCGGCCGTGTCTGTGTGAGGCGAGGGAGTTTCCTGCTTTAAATCACCAGCAGCAGGCTCCGGCTGGGCGTTCCCGCTTCCCTCCCTCCTTTCTCCCCCTCTCCTCCTCCTCCTCCTCCTCTCCCTCAACCCCCGCCCCCAACTCCCCCCCCCCCCCCCCCCCCCCCCCCCTCCCCCCCCCTCGTTTTTTTTTTTTTTTTTTTTTTTTTTTTTTTTTTTCTCCCTCCCCCCCCCCCTTCCCCCCCCCCCCCCCCCCCCCCCCCCCCTCCCCCCCCCCCCCCCCCCCCCCCCCCCCCCCCCCCCCCCCAGCGCCTCCCTCCTCCTCCTTCTTTTTTTTTTTTTTTTTTTTTTTTTTTTTCAATGAGTGTCCTTTGTGTAACCCCGCTAATTCAGAAAAATTCTCTGCGGTAATTGGAACTGCCCCGTCACGTGGCTGCCGCCCGCCGATTGGTCGCCCTTAATTGGCGGGTCGCTATAAGAGCGGCGGGCGGCGGGCAAAGCCCCGCTCCGCTCCCGGCTCCGGCCCGCGGCCCCGCTGGAGCGGGGCCGCGGGCCGGAGCCGGGAGCGGAGCGGGGCTTTGCCCGCCCCTCGGTGGGGTCTTGGGGCGCCTGGGAGCCGCCTGTCATCGGGAAGCCCCCCTCGGCCACGGGTGAGTGGGGAGCGGTGGCTTCGCCCCCTCAAGGGAGGGAGGGGATCGACCTCACCTGGGGGAGGAGGAGGAGGAAGGGGTGTGGGGGGGAATACCAACAAGGAGGGGGGTGGTGTCTCCCAGCTCTCCACGCTTATTATTTTTTATTATTATTGTTATTTCCTTTCCTAGAGTTCAGGTGTATATGTAAAAAAAAAAAAAAAAAAAAAGGGGGGTGGGGGGGAATAAACCTTCTCTTGCGTTGCGGGGGGTCCGAAAAGGGGGAAAGGCTGGCGCGGCTGGTTGTGCGAAGTTTGCCCAGCTATTGTATTGGTGGCGTTTTGTGTTTTGGTTTTTGGTTGGTTTTTTTGTTTGGTTTGGTTTGTTTGTTTGTTTTTTTCCCCCGCGTGGAAGCTGAAAGTGGCTTTTTAAATCGCTGGCCCCCAACACCCCACCCCCCCTCCGCCCCGGTTGCATCGGTGGCAAAACTCCCTGGCTTTTCGGCGTGTTAAAACTCGGTGTGGCTTCCCACGTGCCTGTTACTTAATTTCCCCTTCGGTATTTAGGGAAAAAAAAAACCCATATATATATACACTTCATAGATGTTACTCTCCTCAAGGTACACGTTTACTGGTATTCAGAATGTTGGGTTTTTTACTAGACTCTTGAATATAGTGTGATGCTAGAAACTCCAAAGAAACCAAGGTACTGTGTGAGTGCATATAATTGAAAGGACTGGTTTTATATTTGAATATGGTACATTAATTGTTGCTGTGAAAACTGCCTTCAAGTCAGTTTTCTGGCAAAGAGCAGTGCCAGGAACAACTGTAGACCTTGCGTATTGGTCCATAAGGTAAAGAGCGGATATATTATGTGGCAGTTGTAACTTCAGTTTCAAATACTGCTGTTTTAACTTTGTGAGCTTTATTTTTACTTTCTCTTTGAGCTGTAACTTCTTCAGGATGCATTTAGAAAACGTTTTGGTTACAGGTTTAAAGGTGTCAGCCAGAGTATGCTCTTCTCAGTTGGTTCTGATGCATAAAACACTGGTTTTCTTATTTTTAAATCTCTTGCTTTCATTTGTCTCAATTACCCCATATGAAGGCTTTTCTGAAAAGGAAATAAAGAAACTAGCTAGCGTTGAGATTACATTTCTGTTATGAAGCTTGTCTTAATTGTTCAAAGGCCTTTCTCTCTTTCCTAATACAATTTTCGGAAGCTCTTTGAACAATGCTGTACATAAAAATAGAGCTCAAGGTTGTTGTGTAGCTAAATTTATTGCAAAAAGCGAGTAGGAAATGTCTAATAAGAGAAGCAATAAAAGGAACAGATTTCAAGATAAGCGTGTCTTCTGGAGGCACTATGCCTTTGCAAATCGGGATGATTGTAGCCCAACTTCTGCTATTGGAGTCTTACTTAGCTCAGGTGTGGCTGGGCACCACCTAAGGAAAGTGCTCTGCTTTCAGGCTTGAGCAAACAGCTCCGAGGTTCTGCGATTGTGGTGGGGCTGGGGAGCAGCTCCCTGCAGCTGGGTACGTTTTTACTTATAGATTTACCAATTAAAATTCCAGAGGAAGAATTCATAAGGTTAGCATTCTTGCCAGAGGTCCCCCCTGCTCCCTTCCCCCCACTCTCCTGAAAATAAGAAGCACATACTACTCTGCTTAAATAGTCAAAGCTTGAAAAAATGTAACTGTAAACTGTTAATTTGCTGTCTGTTAATAAAATGATCAGCCACCTCCCTCTGGGTTCCACTCACCTGCTTTGAAATACTTGTATGAGGTGAAGGCCGACTGATTTAAGCATTAAGCAAAATTTTTGAATTAAATAAACATGTTGCCGTCTAATTCTGTTTAGATCATGTCTGTTACTTGTATTTTGGTTTGTGTCATACTGTTGACTGTTCCAGTTTATTCATTAAAAAAACCCTTACGTTTTGTAGTATATGATCTCAGGCAAAACCACATTTCACGTTCATTCTGTTAGTATGTTTTGCTGTTTGATTTTTTTGCAAGCATATGTAATGAAAACACTTTTTCTAAAAAGAAAATATTTGGAATTACAAAATGCTGGGGGGGGAATCTGAAATTAGAATTGCTGTAAGTAAATTTTGCTATGTATTTTAATGGCTGTTTTTATTAATTATTGCAAGTGGTGGTGCTTGATGACTTGTATAGAGAAGGGCAGACATGAGAAATGTATAAAGCCAGCTTTTTTTTTTTACAGTGACAGTTGTAGTCTGTGTCAGCTGGCATCTTAGATGCTGAAAGAGTTACATGGCTGGTTCACTTCTGCCCCTGCTTTACTCAGTTTTTTTAGCAGCACTTAAGTGGTGAATGGATTCTCTAAAATATTTTGGTTGTGTGGATGGCAAGACATATGTGTTGAGCTGCTTGCCTGTGGGATAAAACAGTGCTGAATACTGTTACCCAGAGTTGTCAGGTAATAGCAAATTCCAGACTCCTTATTAATTTTTATATTCTTAGACAATATGCTGGTGCATGTTGCGCTTCTCTCCTGTTTCACACCTACACATGCCCACCTCCTGGATCCAGATAGTTTTGGGGGTTTTTTTTCAACCAAATGGATTTTTAAGTGAGGGAGATCAGCAATTGTTCTAATAGCTGCAGTGACCTATGGAAGCTTTCAATGCATGGTGTGTGTCTCCCTACCCCAGAGCATCTCCCCCCTCCTAAAGTGTGGTGGTGATGGGTGGGTGGCTTTTTGGTAGTACTGTGGTTCACCGTGTCTTGGAACATTCTCTTTCCCACGCCCAGGATTTGTTTTTTGTGTTAGTTGTTACACCTCTACACAGTCTTAACTTAAGGAAAGCTTTTAATAGGCAAGGATACTTGTTTCCAACTCTGAGAATGTTACGTTTATTACATAGTAAAGGGAAGAGAAGTTGCCCCTTAGTTCACTTATCTTGACTGTAGGTCTCTGAGCAGTAAGATATTTTTTCCCCTTTATATTCTTCCCATGCTGAGGGTTGAAAACTGGATTCTTTATATGGAAGCCAGTCTGTATCAATGCAGAAACATTCAGTTCACCAGTCTGTAACTCTCGTGTTGCAGATAGTTCTTCTGCACCTATACTTGTTATAAATTCAGTGTAATGTGACTGAAGCAGTTTTCCTGAAAGGGTGATCAGGCTATGGTGCCTGACTTGCTTTGCTCTTGCAAATTACTTATCGCAACAAGAGCTGATAAGTTGAATTGATGTTACTTGTTTCCTTGGGATTTGTAAGAAAGAGGAAACGCCTCTCAAAATAGATGTGTAAGAGACATGGTACCTGTATAGGCTCGTGATAGGCTGTTAGTATTGCTTTAAGTACCTTGTTGAAAATTCTTGGCATCCAAAAAAAAAAAGTTATGCCTATATACTGGATGGACAGACCGAGGCAAAGTATATATCTAAATTCTTCTGTCTCCTACACACATGATAAATGTAATTATAGTGGCTTCAGTTTATAATGCCAAAACATCATCATCAACTCATTTCTGTGAATATCTTGTATTGCTCATAAAAGCTGATGAGCAGTAAAGATTTAAATGAGTGATTTACTGGTACAAATTGCAGTATCTTAGAAGTTCCAACAGTCACAGGACAGAATATCTGCTTTTATGACTCAGATGGATGAAACAAAGCTTAAGAATGAATTGACTCAAATAAACCTTGCAGAGTTGCTGCATGGCTTTGAACCTGATGATGGAGTGATGACCTACAAATAGAAGGTGTGAAAATGAGAGAACTATATGGCACATAAGAGGTTTTCTAGACTATAATCCTGTCCGAAGGGTTAACTTTTTTTAAGCAAATCCTTTTGGTTGTATTTCTGACCTGTTCTTAAAGATATCTGACACAGGCATATTGTGTAATTCCCTGCGGGAAAGCTTGCTTTCTATAGGCTTGCCTAATAATAAAGATACTGCCTAACCTGACTACTCCTAGTTGGTAAGTTTGAACTTCAACTATTTGCCCAAGAAGAACAGTCTATACCTCACTTTCATGCTGATATTCTTGTGCACTGTTATATCTCTCCCACTGTCTCAAAGAATCAGATCATCTCATTGCCTAAATAGAGCTTGGGAAAGGTGGGACTGGGTATGGTTGACAGGAAAACGCTGTCTGTAATTTCCTAGAAATTTTTCTGTTTCTAGAGAGACTGATTTCCTCTTAAAGGTGAAGATTTTTGTCTTTGTAGTATACAACAGCTGAATAACACTCATTTAAGTTCAGGGAAGAAGTTGTAGGTGTTCTTCTAGAAAAATATAGTATATTGGTGCAGCTCATACTACGTGTTATAAGATGGGGTATTGAACAAGGGAAACTGATGATCTGACAGAATTATTGCCTAGAAACCCTGAGCAGGCAGGATTTTTCTGAAATGGAAATACTCGCTTACTTTTTGTATACCCTTGTTCAGATTCTTACTTGCACCTAAAATGTGCTTTATTTTTCTGTTAGAGCACATAATGGCTGATCTGTTCTAATGTTGCATTCAAGAAATAAAGTAAGTTTTCTAGACCCAGAGTAGTTGTGTTGCAGACTTTTGTTATCTTACTGATCACAGTAAAAAGCCATGCTTTTACCCTAGTGTCATATGTGTATAACTAATATTTCTGTGTGACATCCAGCCATGCCAAACTCTTATTAGTGCATACATCCACGTTGATAATTTCTTGGTGTCTCCAAAGATGACATGTAAATGAGGGAGTAAAAAACCCCTTACCTCTGGATGTGTGAATGCTTCTTTGTTGCAGCAATACATTGCTTTTAGTACCAGTGATGCAACTTTCCCAGTTAATCTGCAGATCAGAGTGATTCTCTACGTAACGTGAAGTTGAAATCACCAACTTAAAAATAATTGTCGGGCTTCTAATAGTCATTCTAAAATAGTACATCTTTAACAATAACTACACTAATGCATGTATATCTTTCTCCAGAATTTGGATTCATTCTTGCCCATTGGCTTGTGCTATTGAAAAGTTATGCTCTGTAGCTAGTACATGATAGATTTATCTGTTTCATAATCATCTTGAACCAGATGTTTCACTTTTCATTGTCAGAAATATCTACTATTAATAGGTGCATAGTGCTGTGCAGTTTTGGAGCTGTCTTGGTCATGGTGAAACCGCATTTATAAATCAGTGCTCATTTTAAGAGCAACATCTGGTCTAAATTTTGCAGCCAGCTGTTCACACCTTAAGGAAAATGTCACAGGTCTGGATGACTTGTGAATAATTAAATATTTGTATTTTACTAATCTTTTGCTGCCCTTGCCTAACGAGTGTGTGGTTGGGCAATGAGCATCAAATGGTTTCTATTAGCAAATGTTGTCTCTATCTTCACTGAAAATACTTTGAGTAGCTGTGGTTTTGAGGGGCCTGGTTTTTTTTGTCTTTTTGATTTGTATTGGGGGTGGAACAGATGTTAAACAAAACCCCGAATAGCACCATTGAAAATATTTAAAAGAACAGAAATATATTTCTGTAGTATTGGTACACAATCTCTCTTTAAATTTCGGGCTTAGTTAAAAGGTATGATATTGTGATAAGGATGGTCTGGCATTTGGAGTTGTGCTTTATAGAATGGGATTTGATTACTTTGAATGGGAGACGATCACGTGAGTGTGAATATATGACAGCATTCATGTTTGCCAGCATGCACCTGTAAGCACAAAGGGCAAGTTTGTGTGCTAGCTAATTGGCAAAAAAAAAAAAGGTGAAAAATTCAGGAGTATGATGTGATACTTGACAATCCTGATTGTTTCAGAATCTAAAGAAATTTAAAGAATTGACAATTTGGTTTTTTTTTTGAGCTATTTCCTTAAATTAGTTAACACATGGGAAGATCAAACTTTCAGGCAAATCTTGCAAGTCTGAAAAGTTGTAACCAAATTCACTAGTTAGTAAGACAACAACCTTTGCATGGAGGAGATCCCCATGTAGCATCAATAGATATGTACCTCTTCAAACCTATGGCCTTAGTTAAGCTTCTGAACAATTTCCTGAAAGTTGTAACATATGAATACTGCTCATTAATGGTTCCATTTGTAGTACTTATCAGTGCATAATTCTTTCTAAATTGGTTGAATATGTCTCGTCAAAAGCTTGAGCGTAGTTCTTTAGGTGCTTGTTAAAGCAATGACTTCTCAATAAGTAAAGGAGAGTCATAGTGTTCTGCAAGATACTGTTTGTGCTTTGAGTATATGTGCTAGTATTAATCAGTTTGCACTGGGGTTACTAATGAGCCTCAAAAATGAAGTCTGCTCTTGATGTAGTCCCTAGTGAATGGAAAGAACTTTATCATCAAGAATTGATGTTTCCAGCTTACATCTAACAATAGCAAAACCAGCCTTTGAGATGCCAGTTCCCTATGTGGGACAGGTATTTTGTCATATAAAATGCCAGGAGGATGAAGTGCCTGGTGGGGCTTGGGGGGAGCGGGTGGCAGTAGGCAGGCTGCTGCGGCTGGAGCCAGAGCCCTGGCTGGGAGAGAGAGCTCTGCCCCTCCGCTGAAATTCCTCAGGGAAGGAAGGAGTGGATGGGAGGCCTCTCCTCCCTACAAGCAGCTGTGGAATGAGGATGAAATCCAATGTTTATTCTTTCTTCCGGAAACTATAGGAAATGTAGTGCTCGTGTAAGTTGCATAACAGTATGTGCAGTTGTGGTGGGGAGAGCCCGAGCAGGGCACCAGGAGAGTGAGGTGTTAGGAACTCCTGATAGGAAGGAACTTCAGGGTATGAAAGTATTAAACCTCTCTATTGGGGAGCTGCCCTGATCCTTGCTTAAGGGAGTTTTTCTTCTGGTTTCTGAGCATCCTTAAAATCTTTTGACCTCTGGTTAGTAGGTGGCAGCTAAACCCCTGCTACAGTGCAGGGTCCTTAGCGCTCCCTGTAACTGTTAGTGCAGGTAGACAAGAGGATGTGCCCTGTGGCTGGGCACATGGAAGTCAAGTGACTGGTTTGTTTCCACTCTACTGCCTTTTGGTGGGTGATGTCTACAGTTTATTTGCCTTTTTATCTTTTAAGGGAATTGCTTACATGAATACTACTGATTATCCCATCAGTTCCAGGAGTCTCTCTTGGTTTTGTAATGCTTGGATGTCTGAGAGGTTGAAATGAGTAATGACAGCCAAGCTCTATCTTAACATATGGAACGTAAAAATGCTGCCTTTGATTAAAGAGATGCAATATGAGTGAAACCTCTTAATAGTGGTATTGCTTTAGCTGGGTGATCACCTGCCTCTCTGGAATTGTTAGTTGAGGAACATCAGATGGGTCTCACTGTAATAGAGCAGCTGCACCCAGAGAAAGAAAAATCTCACTTCACATTCAGAAAGCCAAAGGGTGTTTTCTCACAACTGGTTTATGGCTTTGGGAAGAATGAGCCTCTGGGACTCCGAAAGCCATATGCTATCTTAGTGAAAGTACACCGATAGCAGGATGATGCTCCAAGTTGCAATGGCCTTGCTGGGTTTGCTCAGCTGTTTTTCAGTAGGCAGAGCGATGGGGAGAAATGTTCGCTTCTGAATGTGAAAGGCGATGCCTTGTCTCCTAGTAGCTACATTACTAATAACAGCAAGGCTACTAAAGGAGATAGCTTTGTGTAAAAAAACCTGACATGTAACACGTGTTTCTTATGCTACAAAAGAAACCTCTTAATGACTGTTATCCTTCGTAGATGTTTCCTTCTTGGAAATTATGTTTTAGTAACACTGTTATATAGCAAAAATTCCTCTGAAAAAGATAGTGGATAATAGAGTAGAAAATGAGTACAGAAGGTGGCATTACATTTGAATAAGAAACCTCTAATTGACTCGTAACTGTGAAGTACCATGACATGTCTTGCTCTCCTGTTACGCACTGAACACATCTGCTAGATTATCTGATCTGATAGGGAGGGGGAAAAAAAGCTGTGTTGACAAGCTGAGTGCTCCATTTTCCTCAGGAGTTTCTGCCCAAAGAGTCCCATGTTATAGCCAAAATGTCCCTAGATAATGTGTAACTTCAGTTTATGACTGGTTTGGTTTGGGTGATTTCAATGTACTTTTGCTGCCTGATAAATTGGCCTACTGGAACTTTCTAAATTCTTGGCTGAGGTTAAGAGCATGTAATTCTGTGGTGGAAGAACAGTATGCAATTCAATACCACATAAGTACACATCAATTAAAAAGTGCCTAGATATGGGCAGGGAAGCTTAGTCAAATATTCCTTTAGGGGGAAAAAACCAAAACAAAAAACTTGTATGTAGTAGGTAAAGCTGCTTCTTTGTGACAGCCTGGAGAGCCAAAATCATGGGGAAAAACTACTCCTGGGCTGTCAGGTTAACTTTTTTTTTTTTTTTTTTAAAAAGGGTTGCATTCAGAAGCCCAGCTAGGCAAGAGCAGCAAAGGCTCTAATAGATGTCCTGAGCAGCAGAGTTCTGTAGTCAGACCAAAGGTGTTTTCTTCTTGGAATCCGGCATTTACTTCCCCTAATTGGTTTGGTGCAGAGCTGCTTCTTTGGCATCTTGTGTTTATAAATGCAATCTTTATGGAATTTAGGGATATGTCGTACGCTTTTGGGATGGGTTGATAATCAAAATTGTTCAAAGAACTTGCTTAGGAGACACCTTGATGTAAAAGCAACACACCCACTTCATTGTGATGCTATTCAGGGAAATGATTCAGTGCAGTTTCGGTGGGTTTAAACAATGGCTTAGTGGCACACCTATTTTGTAGAAAGATGAATTTTAAATGGGATGCCTGTTTTCTACAAGTCTATACATAGCTAACAGCCACAAGGTGATGCTTGGTAGTACATGTCCTGTACAGAGCCTCCTTCATTGCATACTATTTTCCCATGCACTGGAGATTGCCAAGTGAATTGGCAACATTGGAATGATTTGTTGAATCCTTCAAGTTTCTTTTGCAGAACTGTTTTATCTTGCAATAAAACAGACCTAGGAATGAGTTGATTCACACATGGTATGTACATTCAAATCCACTTGAAATGGTACACTTGGAGTTTTTTTGTACCCTACACACAGGTTGTAATAGCATGCTAGCTCGTTTATCTATCTGTTCGTGGCCAGTTTGAGTTGCAATAAGTAAAATAGATAGCAGAGAGCTCACGCTCTTGAGCTAAGCTCACGTTCTTCCGTTCTGTGCATAAATTTTGTTCAGAAACAACAGAGCTGACAGTGAGTGGCAGCCTGTAGTGATAAAGATGTGTTGTGAGCACAGCTTCATGGAGAGCACTGGTGTGTCAATACAAAATCCCTGGCTGAAGTCTTTTAAATACAATGTGGATGTTGCCTGCTTTATTCCTGCTTGCGTGCATCTTGGGCACACATATGAGAGTGACTGTGCAGTGGATGGGTACTGTACAAATGAGTCAGTTCCTGTTCCTTTGGCTGAAGCTTCGTTAGGAGTTCTCAAAAAAGTATTTCAGAATGTGGATGTGGTCAACATAGTAATTTTCCAGGCATCTTAAAGGAAACCCACATCAACTGTGAAAGTGAACTTTGAACTCCTCTGTCCTGCCACTAACAGAACTTGAGCAGTGCTGTGGATGGTAATGCTTGTTTGCCTCAGTCTATGTCTTCCCTCATTGTTTGCCAGTCTTTCCCTTAAGATTACATGCCCAGTTATTTTTCAGGAGAACTTCCAATGATGCATCTGTGTACAACTGATTCACTGCTCCACTGGTGGTATGTCAGCTAGACATATAGTTAGAAGCAGCTTCTGACAAATTTTTGGCCATGTTTAGTTTTTCAGTACACTTAAGTAATACTCTAAGCAGTTAAACCCACTAGAACCTGTAGTGTTATTTCCCAGTTATTATGGCAAGATGTGGTACAAAAACATCTTACTTGTACTATACTTCCTAGGATTTAATGTATAGTTTTAGCTGAGTAAGTTCTCTTGAAGGCATCGATTATTAAAAGGAGGCCTTTTTTTTTTTTTGAGGTGTCAGATGGATTACTTTAACTGAAAACGTCTGTCTTGTACTCTGAATCTTTGCCTGTTTAGAATGGCTTATTTTTAAACAACTTTACGATAGTCTTCCTGACTTACGCAGTGGATTTTTTGTACTTCTACTACTTGTGATTATGTACATATTATGCAAGCTATGAAGATACCAGGATCTAAGCTCTGAATGGCATTATCTCCAAAATGACTGTTTTAATACACTTCCTCTAGTTTACTGATATGTGCAACTCTGCCATCTAATTGTTATCTTGTGCTGATGTTCGTATTCGCATAATGCACTGGATTTCCCCATCGGTTACCCAGTGATGCTGCATGAGGCATTCTGCCAACAAAAGGGAGATGTTTCCCCTGAGAGTCTTTAGAAGGCTACTACAGTGGGATGGTAAAGCAAGTCTCAAAATGGCAACATAAACTTAATTTAGAAGAAAATGCTACTATGCAGATGATGGGGATAAAGTTTTGAACGTGTGTTGGAAAATATAACTCCCAGGTCTCTTATCTGCTAATGCGTGTGTTATATACAGTGCTAACTGTGCTGCATAAGTAGAAAACAATTAGAGTGGAAAAGCTGTGTTAGCCATAATTCTAAAGGTTGTGAGTGACTCGACTCTATTAATAATGTGTTTAGCCTTCCTTACAGTTTTTGACAGGGAGAAAGGAATTGTTTCGTGCCTTACTTAACGTGTTCACAGGAGTAGTTCTGAATCTCTTGTGGCCACAGAGATAAAATGCTGAAGCTGATCATGTCATTAGCAGACATAGAATGGAAAATCAAGAGTGCCTCTTGTCCTTGCTGCCTATCAGAAGTGTTCATGGGCATGTTTTTGTTTTGCATTTCCCCCCATACCTTTAGAAAAGAGTGAGGATTAATGAGACTGGCTATTTGATACTGGTTCCTGTGTTACTGCTGTGCATTAAAAAATATCAAGTATATCCAGACTTTACAGAATGGTTTATCAGGAGAAACCTACATGGTGTTTTTAAAAGCTTAAAAAGCTTAAATAATAAAATTTTAAACCACTATTATACAAAGACATCTTTCCTTTTTTTTTTCCTCTTCATCTGATATTAAGAATGAAAATATACAGTGTGAGATCTGAATTTAATATGGCCACATTAAAGTTTTCTTCATGTCATCTTGACCTGTAATAGGAATCTAGTTCTAAAGGCTTTGCGTCAAAGATTAAATTTAATTGCAGGACAGGATCTGACACATTCCTGACTGTTGTGCAGTTTATTTTGCAGTGAATGTAGTTTTCTTTCTTCAGGTGACCTTGCTTTTAGATGAACTACTGTGAATGGATATAGAACTCTCTGCCACTTGTCTTCTGTTTTTCTTACAGAGATAGCTACTGATTTATTTATTCTTTTAAACAAACAAAATGTGTACGGACATACTTATGTCAGTATGTCTTGCAGCTGTAGAGAGATGGAGACCACCTCACTCGTTAAACCATCTCTGTTCTGAAACTCAATCTTCATAATACTGATGCAAATGACCATATGAAATGGTTGGTCTGTATCCTCTGCTTGCTAATTCAGATTTACTCTTAAGACAGTTTTGAGGCTTGTGCTTTTTAAAGTGTTTATAGTGATTAAGATGTACAATAACTGTTTGGGTTGGTTGGTAATCCTCACTGTTGTGCTTGGATACTTGATCTTTAAAAATTCTACCTTGAGAGTATACATTGCCATCACTTCTTTATGCTGTCTCTTTGGTGT
This sequence comes from Scolopax mira, assembly GCA_004320125.1. Classification (NCBI taxonomy): domain Eukaryota; kingdom Metazoa; phylum Chordata; class Aves; order Charadriiformes; family Scolopacidae; genus Scolopax; species Scolopax mira. Next base: position 92,327 of record BJBW01004308.1, read on the forward strand.
CAAAAAAACCCCTTTTGGGTAGAAAGTTACTGAGTTGGAGTAGGCCTGATTCAAAAAGGCTTTCTTGTTTACTCTAGCATACTGTGGATAATGCAGTACTTGAATACCTTAAAAATGCTTGGAATAAAAAAGCGAACTCATAAAACTCCCCAAGCATATACCTAGAACTTGCTTGTGCTCTGCAATAGTATTCTTAGAAGTAGGAATAGATACTACTTGCATTTAAGATAAGATGTCCTACTAAGCAGCTGAATTTAACAATAACTAATGAATGGGCGTTGCAGGAAATTAAGCTGGATGAAATAGATCAAGAGTATCTTATGTTTCTATAACATAACCTGTAGTCACAGTCGGTTGTGGTTTGTTGGTGTTTTTAAGTATATATTAGGAACCAGGAATAATGGCTTCTCAACAGAGTTTTCCACTTGGAGACTGAAATGCTTTCTGTGTATATCATAGGCACTTCACACACCCTTGAAGTAGTGCTTATTTGGACCAGATCAGGATTCCCTGTGAGAAGCTCCAGTTAAGATCCACTGTTATAATGCAGCGTTCCTAACTCTCCCAGAGCAGCTTGTCAAATTTCAGAAATGGTTTAATCACTGTCTACTATTAGACACTAGTGGTAGAGTGTTAATCTCAAAGTTTTGGTAAGATATTGCTCAATATACAGTTCAAAACTGAGACCACCTTGTGATTCCTGTTGTCTACTGTTCTGTCATAACCCGAACCTATTAGGAGTCCATATGAGATTAAATACTACTGATATTATGTACTATGCAGGATTTCCCTTGCAAGGGTCCTTTTCCAAGCCCACTGGTATATTTTCCTCTCCGTATTGTGATTTTTCTGTCACCATAGTCTCTGCCTGCCTTGAATAAATTTGCCACCTTCATTCTAAGGTTACTTTAGTGAAGTACAGTATTGTTTCCCATTTGTCTGCCATGGATATACTTTTGAATGTCTGAATATTCCTAAGATTCTTGGGGTTTCTTGTCCCAACAAATTAGATATTCAATGAGTTGCCCTTTGGTTCTTTCTAGTTACATTTTGTACAACAACAGTCCTTGGCTAATTTTTGTCTTTTTATTGGAGATGGTTTAAAAACAGTTAATGTTACGGGAAAAACTAGAAGATAATCTTGGCAAGATTCTGAATGGGTAGAACAGCCTGGAGATTGTAACTACCGTGGGAGAGGATGCTTCTCCAGCTGGTGCCTCCTCTATTCTGTTTCATGGTAGTTATATCAATTGCACAAAATATTTCCACAAGTTCAGTCTTCTCTTCCAGGTTCTGTATTTTCCTTTTGGAGAAAGGAATAAAGCAGAAATTTAAATCCTCGTACTATGATGTGGTCACATACTTTTTTGACCTATTAAGTATGTGGCTTTATGGTTTTTCTTCAGTATCCCATTTATCTCCCTCTTCTAGTATTAGGTTGTTAAATTACGCCAAAACATCTTTCTATGTTACAAGTAGTCTTTAATTTATCAGTATTAAAGTATTGTCAGTATCTCTTGCATCCTTGAGACTTAACCCCACTTTTGTGCCTTTATACCTTAGTTATTGTGACATTTCCTAAAATCATAGAATCATACAATAATTTGGGTTGGAAGGGACCTTAAAGATCATCTATCTCCAAGCCCCCTGCTATGGGCAGGGACACCTCCACTAGAGCAGGTTGCTCAAAGCTCTATCCAGCCTGGACTTGAACACCTCCAGGGATGGGGCATCCATGAATTCCCTGGGCAACCTGTTGTCTCACCAACCCTGGGCAACCAATGCCTCACCACCCTCGCTGTGAAGAATTTCTTTCTGGTGTCTAATCTAAATCTCCCCTCTCCAATTTAAGACTGTTTCCCCTTGTTCTTTCACTACACTTTCTGACAAAGAGTCCCTCTCCAGCTCTCCTATAGGCTCCTTTCAGATATTGGTAGGCTGTTATAAGGTCTCCCCGGAGCCTTCCCTTCTCCAGGCTGAACAACCCCAGCTCTCTCAGCCTGTCTTCATAGGAGAGGTGCTCCACCCCCTGATCATCTTTGTGGCCCCCTGCTGGACCTGTTCCAACAGATCCACCTCCTTCCTGTGTTGAAGACTCCAAGTTGGACACAGTACTCCAGGTGGAGCCTCACGAGCGTAGAGAAGAGAAGCAGAATCAGGATGCGGGTGGCTTTCTGGGCTGCCAGTGCACGTTGCTGGCTCGTGTTAAGCTTCTCATCCACCAACATCCCCAAGTCCTTCTCCTTGGGCTGCTTTCTAGCCATCCTCTGCATGACCTGCATTGCCACATCCCAGGTGCAGGTCCCTGCACTTGGCTTTGGTGAGCTTCATGCGATTTATCAATCAGCAGTCAAGTACATACAGAATGCTTTTGCACTGATGGATGCAGTCACTTCTTTTGCCTTTCTCTCAATTGGAGAAGATTTAGACTTGATGTAAGGAAAAAAAATTCTTCACTGAAAGGGTTATCAAGCACTAGAACTGGTTGCCCATGGAAGTTGTTGAGTTGCTATCTCTGGAGGTATTTAAAAGATGTGTAGATGGAGTTCTGAGGGACATGGTTTAGTGGTAACTTGGCAGTGCTGGGTTAATGGTTGGACTTAATGATCTTAAAGGTCTCTTCCAACCAAAATGATTCTATGATTCTATCTGTACGATAAGTGTGTCAAACGTGAGAGGGTGGTGTGGCTTTGACTTGCACTCGCTACTCAAATGTTAATAGCCTTATTAAACAACTCAGCTGATGGCTCATATAGTGCAGTCACAGATCCAAATGGGTTTTTCTGCTTAAAGATGGTAAAGTAGTGACAGCCATCTCTCTCCCATCACTGCATTTGTTTGACCACATTTACGTAATCTTATCACTCCAGTGCAAGTGTGTGTGTGTGTCTGTATATTGATATGTGGGGAGGGGGCAGGAGATCTTCATTTAAATGGTTGTTTCAGTAAGACACAGCTGTCTTGTTTCCCTCTGTCATCTTTAGTATTTTTAACCTCTGCTAGTTAAATTGTGAACCTGGATCTGTGTGACTTCCTTCACAGTGTGCCTGAGAGTACCAATTTGGAGTACGAAATTTAGTATCTTTAAAAGCATTTATCAGCTTCAATGCCACTGTGTCCTTTACACATCACCATTTCTGCTTTCTCTTAAGTTAAATATAGAATATTGCCTATCTAGTGCTGTGTGAATTGGTGTTTGTAACCTGCGTGTGACTTGCTGGTGTGTATTACTTCGTGCAGATTTAATATCAGTACCTGTTGCTCTTCTGCTGAGCATATTTTTCTTCACCATTTATGGTCTAAAGGAAGCAGAGTCATGTGAGCTGTGGGGTAAACATATGCATTTAGGTCTCTGTGGCATAGTAGCATGCTGTTGTCATGTGATAATCTTCAGGCAAGACAAAATGTGTCCCTGGCTTTCAGATTCCTCTTGTAAAGATTTCTTAAGACTTAAGCAATTGTGATCCTTATGTTCTTGTTGCTGTGAGGCAACTTCACCTTCTAAATAATTTGGAAAACCAGAATACCAATTCTGGTTTAATTTCATATTTTATGAAGACGTTAACTGCATCTGTACTGTCATCTGGGAGTTCAGTTCCAGGCTTCTGAAGGCTTTAATGTTCCCTAGTGATTTAAATTTTTTTTTTCAGATGTCCATCTTAACACTTCTTAAGATGTGTGTTTTTGTTGAAGTTGTAGCTTCTGCATTTTCTTAATTTATATGTGGATAACATATATGCGCTCAGAAGGTCTGAGCATTAACTTGCCCCTTGTGTTTCCAGAGTAAAGTTTGCTTCTGTATCAGATAACAAGTATGACACCCTGGGTGGACTTTTCTCCTTTCTGTTAGTATGGTTTTAGCATTTATCAAGGGAAGGAAGGTGGCTGTCATGTTATTTAATGTCTTGGAGCCAGAAAGCAAGTCCCTCTGAGTCATAAGGCAAAACAATGCCCAAACCATGCCTGTAGCCCACATTCCCCATCCTACAGGCTTACAACTAATTGGTTTAAAACTCTTATCTAGATAGTCTTTGTATGTCCTTTCCCTGTCTTACCCAGGGCTGCTTGGGGGACAAAGTTATTTTCCCTATAGAACAGTAAAGTGATCAGAAATGGTTTAAGCTTGCAGCATAAATGCTGTAAACTCCAGATTGCACTTGGTTGTGAGGTGTGGGGAGTTGTTTACCTCCCCCAGTTGAGTTCACTTCACAGGAAGGCAATTAGGAGGAGAAGGTGAGGAATGGGACAGTAAACAAATTTGTATTCACCACCCTCCTACTGCATATTAGGGTGTGATTCAGGACCAGGTGGCTTTGTAGCATCATCTCCATAATTGAATAATCAAGTGCCTTATATTGCAAAGTTCAAGTAACATACAAATGCTGTTCTCCTCTGAAGTAAGTACTAACTGCACTTGGAAGACTAATTATCTTTAAAGGAGGTCCTTGAGGAGTATACAGAAGGATCACGCTGTCAGTGCTGGGAAATAGTCTCAGGAACTGTTGCCACTCAGCTTGTTATCTGACTCTGGCTCAAACTTGTCTCACCACTGGCATGTTTTCACTTATTCACTAGGTTGCCATTTCACACTGATATTTTCTTTCCCTAGTATTCTCTGCACAGAGGTATCCAGCATGAGTAAACATCAGGGTGCTAAAGACAAGGGTCCCTGTTTTCCATACAGTGGGTACTATGCAAGCTTGAACTGCATGGTAACTTGACTTGAATTGCATAGTAGGGAGATAGAAGGACTTCGAGCCCAACCATCAGAGCCCAACCAAGTGCTGTAAGCTTGTTTGAGTAACTTCAGCCAGCATCAGAATTTAGTAGTATTTACTCTCAGCTGAATCATATCTGCACTAAAAATGCAGTATTTTGTGCTTAACCCATTTATTTTCTGTTCATGTTTCCGTTGGGTTGTTAGTCAAACTGTTAATATTTGGCATACTGGGGGTGTGCTGTTGCAAGGTGCATCCTGTTTAGAAGAAGAAAATTAAGCTACCTAAAACTTTGATAAAACAATTTTTTGACACTTACTGAATCTTGCTTAGCATCCCTACTATGACAAAGTTAATATGCTGTGAGCATCAACTACTTGCCTCTTAGATGGCTTGGTGGGCTTCTTCCATATAAGCACTGTACCCTGATGTATGGTGGCAATACTCCCTGCACAGTAAGTCTGGCAAACCCATTGCACAGGTGTGGGGGGTGCCAACAGCCTGTGACTCCTACCCTGCCTAGGTCTGGGTTAAAGAGAGGAGCCCAGGGGCACACAAGTTGGCTGGGGGGAGTGATTTGTTGGGGTTTTTTTTTCACTTTCCTTTCCCACCTCTTTTCTGTTTTGGCAATCTCCTGCACTGCAACCCTGCCTTATTCTTAGAAATGCTGGGTTTGTGTCCACGCGAGCGATCTTAGCTGTAGGTGTTTCTGTAATACCATTAGTGTGCAGAAAGCTACCTTCCATATGTCTTGTGAAGAACTGAGCTGGAATCCTCTGGCAAGGTGTTTGTTTAACACTGTGGACCTAAACAGAAACTTAACTGGAGCTGTTTGCCTATATATATGTATATAATTACCTTACTGCTCATAAAATTGTGAATAAGTTAATTCAGTTTCTCGTATTATATTACCATCCAGTGGGCAGTTACAACGTGTTGGGGTACAAGCAGTTACTAACAATAGCTAACAACTGAATGCTACTCACACAACAGTGTGGTCCTGATGCAGGCGTTATAGAAAGCAAGTTTGGTACTTCCTAGCATACAGAAAACTCTATCTTAGGAACCCTAAGTCATGTTTATACCCTTCCACAGACACTTTGTGCCACTCTTCAAAGTTGTAGACTAAGTTATTCATTATTCCATCACTTTTGGTGAACAGTTTGCTTAACTTCATATCCAACCTATTTTATTTATGTCTATATAACATTTGTAGTTGATCTGAAGGAGTTGGGGTTTTTTGCATGCTAGAATAAATAATTATTTACAGCATCCTTTATGGGTTTTTACAACTAAGCTAGCTTCTTATCAAGTTGTATCAAGTCCTTCAAAGACTGTCTGTAAATTCAGCTCAAAAATAAGTCCTGGTTAAAGGTAACTGTGTTTGCGTTTATCAGCAATTAAGTTTTAAAAACAAGCCAATTGGCCCCTGAGAATGCAAGTGGTTTTGCCTTTAGGAAGGTGTTTTAGAAAGCTGTGCCAACTCTATACCTCCCTAGGCTTGCTCCTACTAGTGTTCTCTGGCAAAGCAATTTTAAAAAAATATCTTGGGCAGGATTTTCGTAAATCTATTCAGCCCAATCAGAGGCTTCACTTAATGGAGCAATGTATAAATAGTGCGGAGAGTCAAGTGACCATCAGCTGGTCTGAATGGGTTTGACCACTACAGTCACAGGGTCTGAGGTATGCAGGAGCTGGGATCACTGAAAACATGCTTTGCTGCAGAGATATCCTGGCTCTGGTGTAATTATGTAACTGCAGAGGAATTCATGTGCGTAAGAATGTGTTTTAATTAGACACCTGTATTTAATGTTAGTTTCACATTCTGTATCTTTGCTGTGGGTTGTGTTTTTTTTTTTTTAAAGTAGTTGCTGCATTGGTTAACTTTCCCATTTCATTAAGCAGTGTGTATTGCAACGCATAGCTGAACTCCGCAATTATGCATTTCCTTTATAAAGCGTATGCCTACTCGGTTGAAACAATGCACTGATCTGTTTTACTGAATTCAGAACTTAAGACATAATGGTTCTTTGCCTAAGTTCATATTAGGTAATTAGAAGTTCTTGGCATGCTTGGTAAATACTGAAATTCCATTGTATTGTACATTAAGCATGGAGAAATATTTCTTCAATAGCAGTGCCAGTGCACTGAAATATAAGCGTTTTGGCCGTCCTCGGTGACGGCTTCATTAAATCTCAGTGAAACTGTCAGCTCTGAATTGCAGGGATGCTGGCTTGCTTTCTGTTTGGGAAGTTACTGAAGCCAACATCCAGGTAATGACTTCTTTATTGAAAGCACCCCCCTGCCCCACTTATAAATATCACAATTATGGATTCTAAGCAAACTAGTCAAATGTCACCTTTTTTTTTTCTGTTCAGTTCATTTGACACCTGTGGCATTGCCATCCAGAACAAAAAATTTTGCCAAATTCAGTAACTTCATGGGAAGAGCTGTTGTTCAAACCCAAGTTGTTTGTATTTCTCTTATTTCTTCCCCACCTTGTACTGAATAGCTTTTCCAGCTTTTCATTACAGATTTTAATACTTGTCAGTGGCATCTCTATTTTTATAATGTATTAGCCCATGATGTGACTCTCTCCCACAGCAAAGCTGGTTGATGAGGACCTGTTTGTTCTCTTTCCTGTCAATTCAACACCTAGGCCTTTGATTAAAAAAATGAGTTATTGACTTTATTCAAACTGGAAAAAATGCAGTGGTGTATGTATCAGTAACCATTCTTGCCTTGATTGATCTCCTTAAAGATCATTCAATCATATTAATCATATCTTGATTCAGCAAGTAAAGGTAGGAGTCTGTTCAGAGGTGATTCACAAATGTTCCAGTCACCTGCCTTTGTCTTTGCACAACAGACCTCCAGTAAGTTTGGGGTTTTTTGTTCTGATTTTCACTTGATCTGGTGATGGGCTCAGTTGCCTCTTGTGTTTTTGGCAATAAACCTTCATATTAGTACAGTTCACTGGTGTCAAAAGCTTCACCTGTCAGTCTTACAGATGACAGATGGTAGGTAGTATTCCCCCCCCCAGTAACTTGGTATTTCTTGCTTTTATGAAGCGGTAAGACTCCTATCTGCACAAATATCAAACCCAGGCACTGCTCACTGTGGGGTCTGTGTATCTGTGACCCCAGGCTTATGGTCCAGCTTGAGACTTCATGTTACATACATACAAAAAGTTCCTGCATCTCTGAGGTGTCCTCAAACCTCAAGTTCTGAACTCAAAGTGACAAACCCTTTGTCTTCTGACCTTTCCCTATAGTGGGTACACATGCACACCCACTGCTTTGGTCTGAGGGTGGTTAGGAAATGGGGTTCAGTGGCTGCCCTTCAGCACAGCCTGCCCTAGAGGGTGAGGGGTGCCTGGGCTCCAGGCTCTGCTCCTCCCCTCACTTCACTTGCACCTCATATAGTTGCAAGGGACCTGGCTAAAATTCACAAATGCCTAAATAGTTGATCATGTAATAATTCAAAAGTGTTTTCATTAAAATAAAAACTTGTAATTTAAAAATAACATTTGTAACACCTGAAGTCTTGTAAATTTGCTGCCTGAGCCCTTTGGCCTCTCCTCGAAGCCATGATTTCTCTGGCTTATTCTGGAGCCTGCTTGACTGAGGATCAGAGAGGAGATATTCCCTCTGACTTCCCTGAGTGGCCACAAGCCAGAAGTGCTGTGGCGGAGGAGTTTTCTCTCCGGATGGGATAGGGTAGCGATGACCTCTGTGTGCTGCTGGGCTCTACCTAGGAATGCTGCTTGCTCTGGGGATGGTGGCAATGCAGTAGAGGGTTATATCAGCTCGCCTTGAGGAGGATCGAAGCCAGGGAAGTGTGAAGGTGTTGCCTACAAGAGGAGGGAGAAGTGGACAGGTTGCATGAAAAGAATTGTGTGAATTGCTGAGTTCTCCAGCAGAGAAATGGCAGCATTTGCTTCGGTGCTGCCACTCTCAAGCTTCAGCGTTACGTGCTTATTCCTGGCAAACTTCTGTCAGTTATGCAAGCTCCAGAGGTTAGCATAGGTACTGTATAGGGATTAAATAATGTTGATTCATGCTTAATTAACGCTGTTTGTGAAACTGTATTGTGGAAAAGTTCAGCAGGGCAGGCATGTCCCTCTTGTGCTTCTCTCACAATGGGGGTGTAACAGCAACCACTCTTTTCCAGAAGTATTCAATAGCAAGCTGTTCCAGTTATTTCCCTTCCAATAAACTAGTCTTTAATCACTTATATTATTGCTATAAGCTAGTCAAACTGCTCTAGAAAATCAAATTATTAAAAATACATAAAAATACTCTTACAGTCAGTTATGGTTCTGTGTTTTAAAAAAAAAACAACCACTTGTCAGGCCAGTGACAGTGCTAAAATAGTCTGTCACTAAAGTTTCACCAGTTCCCAAATGCTTTATTTAAACAAATACTTGAACTACTTAATGAGCAGTTCTAACTTGATGGCCATTTTTTTTTTGTCTTTACTGATACTGACTTATTTCTTGCAATGTAAAATCTTAATGCTTAGTCAAAGACTTCAAGGAGTTACCTAGAGTATTTTTCAGTCACCATTGGAAGATGAAGCTAGGCATGTATCCACTCGGGTTTTTCTCAGATGTGCTGCACTACACAGTAGCAGTTCCTGAGCTGGTAGAGCTGGGATTCCTTCATTGACACCAGAGATGAAAGGATTTCAAATTGCCCTGAATGGGAGTTCTTATGCAAAGACTCAAAATGCTGCACTGATTTCTAATAGAAGTTAACTCTAAGCAGCCCCCCTCCTCCTCTCTGCTGCGTTATGTAGGAACAGTACTTTTTCTCATTGCAATGTGGGATAAGTTTCCTCACTGCAGGATTACCTCTGTGCCTTTGAGTTTACTTTTATTTACTGAATACCCTTTCTAACAGGGTAAGAATAGGCTGTTTTGGAATAATTCACACCTGCTTGTACAATATTGTTTGAAGATTAAAAAGAAACTTAAGGTGATTTTGGTTCTGCTATTATTCGGCTTCACTTCTGTGAGCATTTTTAATCTGCTTTTGGAAGCAGGTCTTTACTAATATATGGGGATGAAACAGGTTATTTCAGAATAAAGATAAAGAACATGGAGTACTTTTTAATTATAAAAGCTGTAGGTATGGCTGCATACCTGAGGTGACTGTTCTGGCAACACACTTTTCTGTTTACTGTCTACAAGAAATCTCTGTAATACCACTAGAGAAAATTCTTTCTTTGAGAAGGCTTATGTACAGAACTGTTCCATATACTGATTTCTGTTTTTTCTAATTGTTTCTGCAGGTCGTGTTGGATTAATGCTGTGGATCAGTCAACTCAGAGCCTGTAGTTGCCCATCAATCGCTCAGTAGTCAGTGTAGATTCTGTCTTTACAATCAGCAGCTACATCTGGCTACTGGGTCTCTGATGACATCTCATATCTTCTATCTAGACTTTGTTGCATTTTTATCTTCTCTTCTGGGTGCAGCGCAAGTTCACAGTGCTAACAAGTTAACGTCTGAGGTGCGTCCCCAAATAAAGGATTGGATATCTGTTGGATCTTACTTCACAGTAGGAATCAGATTAATACCTGGATGTTTTGTATTGGAAAGCAGTAGTCTTTTCTGTAGTCTAGTCTTGGGGCTTGTATTAGTCAAAACTGATGAGATAATTTGCAAGTTTGAGCTAAGAAGATAGTTGGATTTCACTCTTCTTTTCAATGAATAATCTTTAATGTCTCCTGCAAAGGATAGATATAAAAACAGATATAAAAACAGGCACCTTGGCTGACTGTATGAATACCACACATTAGGGGAACAAATATACTGGGAACTGTCAAGTGCACAGCTGTTTTTTGTCAGGTGTATGGGAAGACTCTCCAGGTTTGGGGCATGAACCTGGCATACAATGTAGATTTCTGTGTTTGTTAAGCAACAGCTACATTGTCTGCTGGGTTTCCAGCTGCCTGGAAATACAAAGTGGAGGGTTATCTACACCTCTTTTTTTTTTTTTTCTTTGTCAAGTTACCTTCCTTATACCTCTGAGGAAGACAATGCAATTGATGTCCAATTGCTACCTCCCCCTCTGTCCTCGCACAAGTGATCCAGCTGGTGTCAGCTAGAGCTTGGAGCCAAGGTTGATCTGAAGCTAGTTAAGAAAAAAAGCTCAAGGGATGGAAGTGTTCAGACACCTGAGCATGAGTAGGTCTCAGGCAGAAGCAATACCTGCTGCCTGTGTAACTGTTAGTTTGCCTTGGTAATGGTGCTTCAATTTTTTTTTTTTTTACTTCAGGAGGAGATCTATGTATGTGGGTTCTGTACAGTTAGGGAATTCTTTTTGGAGTAGTGGGGAGCTATTTATAGGCCTGTCTTTTTTTTAAAAAAAAAAAAACACACAAAAAACTAACCAACCAAAACAAACATGTGCTGCACATAGCATGGCTTACACACAAAAAGGGCCTGGAAGTAACTGGGAAGAAACAAGCTAATGTCTTGAGTGTTAATACCAGCTGGATCTCTTGTTCTTTGACCCACACCAAACCTGTTGTGTGTCACTTGTGCACCGTATCCAGCCATGCAGTGACAAAACAGACAGTTTCAATTTGAGAACATCAGGCCTGGAATAGCAGGGGACTGTTGTCAGACCTGGACTACAGTCACAGTAGTAAATAGGGAAGCTTGTACAGCATATGTCTGCACTTTTAACCCTTCACTGGCAAGCTCTGTGCCATTTGCACTTTCATTGTGGAAATAGGGAGAGTTGTGATGACCACTCAGAGGGAAGGAATGTATGATTTGGCTAAGCTTCTCTGTCCATTGGACTACACCTGAGTGAGTTTAGATCAGCAGGTATCCAGGACTCTTTCTCTTGAAGAGTAACACTTAAGAAGACAGAAGGGTTGCTAAGTGAGGGCTGCTGTTAAAAAACTGTGCTTTTGTTAAAACAAATAAAATTTCTCATGCAAAAAACTGTCTTTTCCTGCTTATTGTATCAAACTGGATTTGCACCAAGACTTCTAGGACCTAGGGAACATAAAGCTGTTCATTACAGTGTCTCGTGTAGACAGCACCTCAACAGTTAGCCTGACTTTGCTCAAGAAATATGCATTCATTTACACATTTCTAGTTAAGTAAAAATATACAGACAATTGCCTACACCCAGTAGTTGGTGCAAATAATCATGCCGCATTGAAATAACTGTGGATTGTCTATATAGCTTTGAAAGCTACTTGATAAAGTTGCACAAATATTTGTCCTTTGCTTTGGATGTTGTGTTCCTCAATGCCAGTGTGGTGAGATCTAGCTCTGTCTTTGCAAAACTGGTGAAGACATATATATAGCTGAGCCTTTATCTTAAATGATCTGGCACTTTCTCAGTTCTTACTGATATTTCATTTCATGCAGCCTCCCGAGTCTTGATCAGCATATGCACAGTAGTCATAAAAGTGGCAAGTTATTTCTTTCTGGTTTTGTGATTCCTTTAGCTTCAACAATACTACCACATCAGTAGTTTTTATAGCATTGGTTTGTTCCTGTGTTTATAGTTGTTCAACTGAGCTTTTAAGGATTCATTTCAGAATAAGGTAGGTATGTCTAACCCCAATTGTTTATATGGCAAAGACCATAAAGCAATTCAAAAGCAGATTAACCTAATGTTTAGCATCAAGCCCCTCTCCTATTCAGTTTCACTTCCCCACTGTGTTTCAGTTAAACTTACGATGTTGAAATCCCCTTTGTGGGCAGGTACTTCTGGTTCCCCTTATTTTTCTGTCATGCTACTTGCTTTTGTATACAGATGCTTTTTTTAAAAAAAAAAAGCACACACCCTCCTCTGTGTTACCTTATTCTGAGGTTCTTGCTTTATTTTTGCTATCTAGCATAGCTAATACAAGCATGTAAAAGTGGTTACACATCCTAGTGTGATATTTATTTTTTTTAGTTCTTTGTTCCTTTTCTGTATGGATTTCAGTGAAACTGGTCTATATAAATGCCTATCCCTTCTTCTCCCCTGTCAAGGGTACCAGTCCTACTCCTGATTAAACTGCTGCTAACAGCAGCCTGAAGTTCTCCAACTTCAATGACATAACGTTTTCCATGTGTTCATCCTTAGTGGGGTTCTCAGTTCCCATTTTCATTGATCTTTCACTCACAACACTAACTTTGGCTGTATTTTTATGACACTTCTACACTGTCATGCTCATGAGTGTGAGGACTGACTAGGGTGACTGCCCTTTCTCAGAAGGGAAAGTGAGGCCAGGGCTCTTGCCTGGTCAAAGGTGTCCCTCTCTTCACAGGATCTCTGAAGCCAAGGAAGTAAATAGTGAGAACACAACTGCTAAATTACTCAGCTATATCCCTTCTCCAAAAGGCAGAGCTTAGAGTTTGACATTCAAAGTTGATCAGTTTTTTTTTTTTTTCCTCTGCACAATTTGTGAAGCAAATAATGGGAACTAAAACAAGAGTGGCAGTTGGATCTCTTGGAACAAGTAGATTGGAGAAGATCATAACATTTTCATGATCTTATATTTTCTGTTGCATCTCCATTTATGTAATACCTTCCCACACTGATATTTCTTCCAGTGCTCTGACTCTTTTAGAATTAACTTGAATATCTGTTTAAATCTTAATACCAGGAAGAGCAATGTTTTTACTTTCTGGCTCTGGATAACTACTAGGAAAGCCCCACTGCCTATTATTTCTCTATTCTCTGATGAATACCTCTGTGAACTCCAAGCTGTATTTTCTTGACTATGTTTATTCTTCCTATGCAAATCAAAATTCACAGAACTGAGGATGCATCTATTCTGGCCTTGATAAACTTAGAGCACGTGCTGACATATCAGTATGTGGTAGCGACAAGTACATTCTGTAAGTTTCTTCAAAAAAAAACCCTGGAGTCATTAAGCTTCTAAAATGGCAACAAAAAATTAAAAACCTGAGCGGGGGTTACAGACACAAAACACCAGAACTGCTTTAAATAGAACAGAATAGCAAATGGGTTGCTTTAATTGTGAAAGTGTTGAGAAGTTATTCCAAATGAGAGAGCTCTATCCATTGGGCAGGTGGCTTGTAGTTAAACTATGAAAACCTGTCGTTTGGACCTCTGTTGCTGTGCTGAGTAACTAAGCAGATTCTGTGCCTTGTCCACAACTCTGGGGCTGTTTGGTCTCTGGGGGCTGACTAGGCTGTGGCTGTCTTCCCAGCTCTGCTCAGCTGAAAGGAATTCCCTTCTTAGGAATACCTATGGAATGTTTGGGCAAAAGGAAGGTGTCAAGGTTTTTGGAGCAATCTCCAGGAAGCTTTCCAGTAGACACCTCTTCTTTCCCTCAGCATGAGCAAGCAGTTTTCTGAAGGCGCAAACACACCTGGGACTCCTCACCAGAAGTACCCTCTTTAAAATGTACTTTGGTGTCTGATGTGCTTATGCATTTTTATTTTGTAAATACCCCTCTGAGTTAACAGTAAAAATTGCTCTTCTGAAGTGATGTTCAGGCAAGGTGAAGAGCCCTGGGACCTCTGTATTGTATCTCTCTGGGCCTCTCCTGTAGGGTGATAACACAAGTCCTGTATCATAGCAGTTCTCACGTGCAGTACTACAGCATTCATAGGGTCCATCTCCCATGGGTTTTTTTGTACTGGGGCATGTTTTTTTGCAATAAACTGGAAAACTAGATCTTGATTGTGGGTATATGCAAAAGTTCTACTAAAGAGGTGTTCAGCTTAAGTGGTCCTCAGTATTGGAGAGCCCCACAGCTTTGGAATTTATCCTGTCTGTGGCTAGCCAGCTGCTCAAAAAAATCGCTTGACCAAAACTGTGAAAAGCCTTCACATCCAGTTTAATATTGACGTTTTGCTCTTGCGGTGTGGTGTACAGCTTCCAGTGGTAGCTCAAAGAAGATGCTGAATTGTTTTAGGAGATGAGAAGACTGCTCTTAATTTTGAGAAAGTGGCACACTATTGCTTGGTTAATATGATAGTGGCTGTCTACATATATGGCAGTGAGTTTTAGTTTGAAGGCTTTGAAGAACAGTTGCTGCTCCTACACATTAACAAACTTTATCCTTTTACATAGGTAATTTTTCTAAAATTTGGTTCTGTAGGTTGCTAAGTAACACCCGCACATATTCCATCTTCCATGTGCTCTGAATGCCAGTCTTCCATACAAAACACCTTTCCAAAATTAGTGTCTGTCAAGCTCCTAAAGGTAGTGGTGCTGTGATTCAAGTCAATCATGTTGTCTGCTGTAGGTGTTAATTCTCCCATCTAAAGACACTTGCAGAATAACTAATATGGTATATCTCAGATTCCTTTTAGCTACAGGAAAACAGTATCTTCTGAAACACACACTAATTCTGGAAAGAGAAGTAAATTTCAGGGGGCATGCTCATGTCAACTTATTCATTATGGTGCTAATATTTCTCTTTGAATTTTAGTTTTATTTAGAGAGCAGAGATCTGAAGGGACCTGAGCTGAATCACTAGGTTTTCTTGTGCCCCAAGGCTGGCCAGCCAATACCTGAATGGGTAGGTGCTGAGGATTTTAGGGAGGGGCAAGTGTTGGAAAGATGTGAGGGGATCAGTTGATGAAGAGAATAGGAAACTTTCACTTTCTTTCAGTTTGTGTTACCTCGTAAGAGGAAGGATCTATACCTTCTCTTCCTCCACTTCTAGAAATTCAGTGTATTGTTCCACATATAAGCTCTAGCAGACACTTTGGGTATTTTTCTTCCTCTGTTTGCCTGTGCTTATTCCCTGGTTGGTCGTGTAGCCCAGGTGAGCTGTGCTTGTTTTGAGAAGAGTGTTGGCATCTGAACAGGGCATCATGTATGCTGAGTCCAGGAGCTGCCATTACTTTCTGTGAGGGTACCTTCTCCGTTTCATGAAGTTCATTTGAGCAGAACGCACACAGAAGAGTCTGTCTTGTAGGCTTACACAAAGCACTGAAATAACTGGATAATTGCAGTCTTTGTAAAACATTCACATAAAGGACATGAAAATCACAGCAGCACAGCCAAGAATAACTCAACTTTGTAGCTGCAGCCTTTCCAATAAGCAAAAAATGAACGAACGTAAAAGTAAATAAACCTGCCACTGCCTTTTTCTGCTTCTGTAAGCCCAGGCAACTGCTGCAAAGCAAGGTGGCGGTGTTTGTCATGGTTACCACAGAACTGACTCATGAGCTGTAGGATTAGGGATGGCGACAAACCCTTCCTAATCTCTCCCTCTATTTACTTATAGATAGATAGATTAGCTAGATAGATTAAGATTTACTTGCAGATAGATTAGCTAGAGAGATTAAGATGTGAAAATAAATTGTACCTGTTGTTGAATGGCATGTCTGCGTTCTTTGCAGAAGGTTCTCAATCCTTTTGGCCACATGGTTAGTCCTGGGTCTGCCAGCTTTCCAAAGGGTGTGACTTTGCTGCCCGTAGATGTTTAGCTGCTCTCAGCTATCAGCACAGCTCATGCTAGCGTGCTGCATCACATGTTTTGGGTGCTCTTTTGTGCAGTTTGCTCACTTGCTAAATGGAGCTATCAGCTTTTAGGCTAAAGTGCATTAAGTTGTTAAACTAAACCAGCGTAGGTACTTAATCGCACTTGGTTAGCAGCCCGTGGCTTACCTGATGCAGTAAGAGAGATATAAAGGAAGTCCTGGGATGGTTGCTGTATGTGGCAGTAACTTGGAATTCACAAGTCACTGGAGCTTCCCAAACTATAAAGGATGTTAATTGTGCAACATATATCCCATTGGTCTTGTTATCAGTGTCCTGAAACTTTTATGTCATTCTCAAAGGCTAGTGGTACCCCATTTTTTTTCTTCAACTATGGTAGACAATGATGAAAAAAGGATTTGAGGTACTGGTTAGAAGGTATTTCAGAAGCCAAATTTTCATAGAGGATTTTCACCTCAAGTGAACTTTCTGGTAATTTAGAAAGACAGGGACTTACATGGTGCAATAGCTGCCAAGCTTCTGGGTTTCTTTGTGTTTAGTAGTGTTACGAAAAACAAAACCCTTCCAGTGGCCAAACTCCCTTCAGTTCTTCCCTAACAACAAGGACAGTGTGATTTAATGTGCTTTCTTGGATCCAAACTTCTGCTGTGTTATGGGACCACAAAAGAAAGTTGCTGTCCAGAATACATGTTCTAAGCGTGGGGGATCTTCATGTGCTCTGTAATGTCCCTGTTTATGGATGAGGAGTTGAAGCATGGTGGAATTAAGGGCCAGCCTTTCCCTTCTCCTCCCTCCCCAAGTGAAAATCAGGTTTGAATGGAATTCTCTGAATTGCTGTGTCTCTTGAGTGGCTTCTCAGCCTTGAGGAAAGTAAGGCACCTCTACAAAACCTGCAGAGAACTGAAAGTGAGGTTTTTGTCTATGTTTAAAAGAAATTGGAAGGCAGAGGAGAGGGTCTGAGTTTTGGAAGGTTTTGGATGTTGATCAGAAGAGAGAGCTCTTGCCATTGCTGCCATGACCTGTAAATTAGAATATAACCCAAGGAAGTGGGAGACACAAATTTATTACCCGCAGATTGCTCTGAACCTGAAGTTTTATACTGCTTGTCAGCAGAGGGATGCATTCATTTATTAAAGTAATTTTGGTCTGCTGCAAAGAAATGGAAGTTCATACATCCAAAGAGTAGAAACACAACTGTGATTTGGTTGTCAAAGCGTACATGACTGAAACAGATGGTGGCTTGATGTAGAAAACCTGCTCCTAAAAACTCCTAGGCATGTTGCATTACAGAGCTATTGGATGCAGCAGCCCTGAGAGCAGGACTGTTGCAATGGTGTTTTGTTGCTCCTCCTAACAGTACATTTTGTTTTCACCTCTTTTGGACGACAAGATGAGCTTGGTGCCAGTGTTGTAATGAGAGAAGGGACAGGATTAGAATCTTTCTTGCCTTTTGCTGCCTCGTGGTCCTCTGAACTTTGCTATTCCCTGCCCCAGAACAACCAAAGTGGGAGTATGAGAACACATACACAGGGATTTGGGAGATATGAGAAATTGAATCTGAAAATTCATCAGGTTTTTAGTCAGTTAAAAAACCTAAATGAACAAGACTATTAATTTTGTCAGTTTCTTATGCATCATAGAGTCTCCAGAAAATGTAATATAAAGCTTTGAACTCAGCAGATAATGCTGCAGAGTGTTCTCAGCTGCAGCTGATGCCTTGGTTGCCCATAACTGGGATCCCAGGAAAGCTAGTTGGAGTTTAACGGGGTCTGTTGTACAAAGGCAAGCACCTCTCTAGGTATTCATGATATACGTAGTACTATCAGAAAAAGAATACAAACTCCTTCAGAAAGTGAATTAACCACAGATAGAGACTTCCTTGAATGCTGTGTTGACATTCATTGTTTATCTGCTCAGACTAGTCATATTTGGAAACACTGTTCTATTCTGACATATGACTTTTCCCAGGAGCAGCAAGGCTCACAACGAAGATTTCACAATAAAGAAAATTCTGTTCTTCTTTGTGGGAATGTTATAGTAAAGCCATGACAACTCATTTGGCACAAGATTGTTTTGTTTTCAGCAAGGATTCCCCCTCCCTACACATTTTTTGATGTGTTTCCATGTGTTGGGGTTTTGTTTTGGTTTTTTGATGCTTTTTTTTTTTTTTTTCCCCCAGGAGAGTGGGGGTGGATCATTTTACGTTTAGCCTCCCAGCCATCCGTGTACAAACCATGCAATAGGTATGAAGAACCCAAGTCCAGGCTTGTGTGTTTCAGTGTCACCACCAGCAGTGGAGTTGCTCCTAATTTATGACCGTGCAAACAAGTTCAGCATCAGGCCCTTCAGATCTGCTCACCGGGGACATCCCACTTCAGGCAAGGTAGGGGGGGGTCATATGAAACATGGAGAAGGTGACAAACAAGTAGACAATAACTTAAATGCAAGGTAGAAACTCCAAACCTATGTGACTGGAAAGGCTGACGTGTCTACGGCCACCAGTGAGGCCAGTAAAGATCAGAGACCAGTATCGTTCCCTGGCTCAATGCTGGTGGCATGTTAGTGCAGGATATATTTGGAAGTCAGTGGTACTTCTGGAGGTTGTAGTTCATATGTCTAATCTTTTCGGACTTTTTTAACTGCAGTGCATACTTTTGAAGGGGAGTTTATTTTTACCCTATTACACCAGATCTTTTTCCAGTGTACCAAGCTAATTAACCAGATTACAGTAAGTTACACTAGGGGTGGCAGTCTAAGAGCTGAAAAGTCATTAGGCTTTTTTGCAACCTTCCCTGGAGTTAGAGTGGATATTTTGAGCAGAATAACACATATGGTGAAATCTGGTCTTCACTGTAGTTCTTGGAAATTCTCTCCATGATGACAGTTTTCACCCACCTAAAATTCCTAAGTTATAAAGTGGGCAGCATTTTCTTGCTTCAGTGTTTACTGGCCCATCCAAATACTCATACTGCATTTTGGAGCTAGAAGAAGCACAGAGTTCTACTTTCAAACAAGAAAGGAGAAAGACAGGAGGTTTTCAAAGATGTGACTTTGTGAGGATAGCAAATAAAACTTGGTGGCATTGCCAACCCTTCTGAAGCATTTCTAGAAAGGGTGGTAGGCCAGCCTTAGTCTGAATGTGTGTGCCGCATGTTGCTGAAACTATAGTTCAGGTTTTGTTGCTGTTACTATTATAAACCCTAGGAAGTGGGTGTTTATAAGTGCAGTCAACATTCCCTCTGAGCAAGAAATTGTCCTTAAAAGGGAGTTGTCCCAACAGCAAGAAGGATTATTTAAAGAAAAAGAAAATGCTAAATTTTTGCTGCTCAGAGGAAAAAAAAAAAAAGGAAGCAAAACCAGGACCAGGGATGGAATACTAAAGTGTTGCCCACACGCAAACTTTTTTTTTTTTTTCCCCCTTTTATGGCTTTTATCCAAAAGATACTCAGCACAGAGAGTGATCATTTGTGATGGAAAATAAGTGAGTTGCTTATTCTGCATATTTACTTACTGGGTTTTATTTGATTAGGAAAAATTACAATAGCACATCAGCAGAAATGTACTGTCAGTGGTAGCATTATAGTATTTTACTGCTCACTGAAGTCCAGGACATGTTCTTCATATTTCAATTGCACATCTGTGTTGTTCAGTAGCTCCCTGACCTTTTGGTCTCTCTGACTGCACCAGAGAGAGCAAGACTCACACCAGAGGTAGTGAGTATGCGCAGCGGATACCCACCCAACCAGCCATTCTGGGAGAGAGGGATGCTGGCTTGTGGCTGGGGTGGAAGGCAGGGAAGAAGTGAGCATGGACAGTCTTAGAACTGTAGGAGCTACCAAGACAGCTGCCTCCAAAAATAGGTAACCACCAAGCAAGGTTTACTAAGTCATGGTTTTAACACTGGCTTGGACTACAACACAGTCCATAATGTCACAGGGATTTGTAGTTCATCTAAACCCTGCTTCAGACCTGGCTTTAATTAACATCATTTATAAATTACTCGTTTTCCAGACACCTCCTGTTTCCATGACATCTATTCCTCTGCTTTCAGGTCTGACACTTTTTGCCCCTTGTAATCTTTCTCTTGTGCCTTCCCCACACAGGGATACTCTAAGACACTTATTGTCATCAAAACAGAAAGTGAAGCTGCTGCTGGAATTTCTCCTTCATGACTGGAATTTCTCTTTCCCTCCCCAGCTGCTGTTTATAGCAAGATACTGGCACTTTCTGCCTGCTTTTCCTGGGTTCCTTGACAAATTGGGTGTTTTCAGAAAAATCAAGTGCAGTGCTCCAATTGTGGGGGTGTGGGTGTGCACGTATTTATCCAACCAGCTACCACTGATGCATGTGGACTATGTGACAAGATGAAGCTGAAGAACATCTGCCCAGGATAGCTAGCACTCCAGTCCTGTAAAGTACGTGCTTTAAAATCCCAGCATATGTAGTCTTCTTAACATTAAATCTTGTCTCAAGTGAAACTTTTAAAGAAAAACATACTTTGGGCCCTTGGGATTTTAAAGCACGAACAAGCCTTTTTTTTTTTTCCCTTCTGAGACACGAAATAAAAAGCCCTTCAAACTATAATAACTTATTTAAAAGTGTATTGAGAAGCACAGGGAGGCAAAGACATGAGACAAGATTTTTGCAGAACCTCCCTCCAATGTTGAAGGGCTGGAGTCAGACCATTTGTACTGCACAGCATGAAATGTATACAGAGCTCCTCGGGGCTGCGGTGGCAAATCAGTCCCTCATACCCTACCTCCTGCCATTTCAAATTGTGTTTGCGTCCAAATTGCTTAGGTTGTGTTTGACAGAAAAACTTTCCCACCGCCCCCAAAAGAGGAGAGCAACGGCGGTCTGTACTCACCAGGGAGGACAGAGCCTTCTGCAGGGCCAACTTCTGCAGGGCAGCACCAAAGCTCTGGCAGGCTCCCTCCTGACTCAGCCTTATTGTGGCCTCCTGGTGCTGCGGCTGCAGTCCACCGGGCAGGATGGTTCTAGCAGACAGGACAAAACCAAGGTGAAATGCACCCAGAGTTACACAGCTGACCTAGGTAAATGCTGCAGTTAAAGCTAATTTGATGCACCGTTTCAGTGTGCCATCTTTGTATCATGATGCTACGTGGCTACAGAGTGTTGCTGTAGTTGGAGCTTTTGGGTCAGTCTGAAGGAGCAAGAAACAGCCCTTGTGCCTGCGTGTTCATGTTTTGGTCTAGGTTGTTTTAAGTTTGATAAACTCTGTTATTTGGTTTGTGCTAGTCTGCCCATCACAACAGATCATAATGTTTGTTTTTCCCCCAAAACCATCAGAGTAAGTACTGGTACGACAAAGGATATTATTGAACAGAGAAAAAGTCAAAGTCCAGAAATATAGAGAAATGTAGAGCTCTGAGAATTTTTTCTCCATTGGGTATTCAAAGTGAAGACATTAAGGTGGAGAGTTCGGGGGAGGACTGCAAATTTCCTGTAGTAACTCACAAGGGGTGAGGCTGGAACTGCTACATCGTTTTTGCTCTTTTATGATCAATTGTGATGTAAATGCTGATGGCTGCTTAACAGGCAAAACAAAGTAGGGAAATGATGAGTCATATGTACTCATAGCTTGTCTGAACAAGTAATGTGCAAGTCAAGTTTCATTTAAGTGCGGCAGAACTTTCCCCCAAGGATTGTGTTCACAAGGCACGGCAGCGGGAGGCTGACGAGAGCTTTGGATCAGCGTCTGTGGACCCCTCAAGCAGTCAATTTTCATGATACTGAGGTTGTCCCGGTTCAGCACCAATTGTCCTAGAGATACCGAAATTCACGTCACAGTAGCCTTCACTGGAGTATGTTGTGAAACATGGGTGGATTTTTTTCTATTGCTCTTCAAGGGCACATTCATGTTTCTCCTGATGTGAGAGAATATATTCTCCCTATGGAGAGAAAGCACCTACTGCTCTCCAGCAGTTGGGAAGAACCAGCTGACTGCCCTTCTCATCTGAGAGGTTTAAAGAAGACTCAGTCTCCCTACCCTCACACTGAGATACATCAGGAGGTATTTCTCTATTGATTATCTTATGTGCTATTGCAATGGTTTTTGTTTATTTCCTTTAGTGAACACATTTTCTTCAGCAGGAGAATACTTATAATCTCCAGAGAAGGAAGGGTGTCTGTACTGGCAGTTAAAGACATAGCACTTGTTAGGAAGTTGGTAGCACAACTCCCAATGGCTTTAGCACACCAAAGAATGAAACCCAAAGGACATGCAAATCACTGCAGGTATCTGTGGTGCCGTAGCATGAAACTAAACTGTAACATCCATGGCACGTGTACCCATCTGTAGCTCAGCAATATTGTCGTTTTCCCAGCAGCTGTTCTGAAGGCTGATGTGAAGCCCAGTCCAAGCTGCCTGTTGTCAGCTGCTGGGATGTTATTGAAATAGCTGTATGGGAAACAAGTCATGGTTGTTCAAACCAGCCAGAAATTGGGGGAACCCAATTTCAGAAACCAAGGTGCTGTGTGTATATATAGCAATGGCACAACCCTTTGAAACTGTGCAGCGAAAAGGATCTGGTTAGGAACATACTGCAAAGGGAACAAGAACACAGTTTTGCAGTTTTGAAAACCACTGTTTGAATAAGTAATCCAGTTCCCAATTCCGAACTAAAATAGCTTTCCTGTTAGTGCAGTGCTGCAGTCTGTCACAGTTGGCAAAGAGAGTTTTCCCTTTTGGTTGATTCCAGGTTTAAGTAATAATAAGAATATGCCTGAAGTGCAGCTTCTCTTCACAAAAGGTCTTTTTTTGCACATGATTTATTAAAGGCCTACCTCATCAGTTCAACATTATACAGTTACGTGTTTTTGTAAATGCCACCTAATATGAGGTGCCATTTGAAACAAGAGTGCATTTTTTACCTAAGTTTTAGTAGATGTATCTTGGGCATCTGTTCTCACTCTCAGCATAATTTTGTGCTTAATTACCTAGCTAATAAAGATTAGAAGTCTGATTCAGATCTTTCTTATAACTGGTGACATAAATCAGCAGGAGTATTACTGATTTCAGGCTTTTATTTACTTCTATTATATTACTAATGAAAACTTTAATATTACTTGATGAAAGCAGATGCCAGGTAAAGCAGTGGGAAATGTCCTATTAATAGTTAACAGGGCTTCAGTCAGTCAGTCAAAGGCCGCCGCTCCTGGAACAATTTAGAAAAAGTTGATTGAGGAACCTGGGGAGGTTGGGATGGACCCAGTGTCGCTGAGCAACCATGTACAGTCAGCCAGCACTGACCAGCAAAATGTTGGGGCACGAGTGGCAGGGAGGAGCACTAAACCACATCTGGAGCAGGCATTTTGTGAGACAGAGCTGCAGTGTCGACTGTGGTACAGGAGATAGGTTTTGAAAGCAGCAGGGATAATCACAAGTGCAGTTGATCCCAAGGTGAAACAGGAGCAGCTCAGCAAGGAATCTCAGGCACCAGAGTTCACGTCTGATACAACAAAGTTCTGAGGAAATATTGCAGAGATCAATGCCTGAGCAATCCTGTGCATGATGTACGAGTTGCTTATGGAAGAAACCAATTCTTTAGCTCAATTCAGCCAGACGTGCAAAACAATCCATCAGATTTCGAATGAGCTGTTGGATAGATTAAACACAAAGATAATTAACTCTTTCTCTTTTGCTTGATGCTTATCATTTAAAATTATGAGAAAGCAGGAGAGAGGTCTGCTGAACAACTACTGTATTTCACTTGTGAAAAATGCATGGTTGCTCTGTTTATAGACTGCTTCATGGCTGAAATCTTGAGCAACCAATAAGGAACTTTACCATCAGCAAAGCTAAAAAGGAACAACCTAATCATTGTGTCTTAGCAGTTTGCTTATTGCTGTAAAAACACAAATTGCTTGTATTTATTTATAAAGGATTTAGAATGCACTACAGGCTCCTGTGACTAAAGGAGCTGTCCTCCAGTGTAATTTAAACTTCCTTGCGCATTTGTAACCACAACCACAAGGTTAAACTGACCTTCTCTGTTCCTCTGAGTTTCATCCCTGAAAAATGCACCGAACTCCCACCCCTGCCAAAACTAAGGATGATCCCTTCATATCAATTTTAAGGCCAACACAGAACCCTGTCCCAGGTATGTGACTAAGCCTTAGTCATATAAACAAAAATATTTCATCTTGAATAAGCCACTATGTGTCCTTCCTTCTCTCTGCATATGACAGATTTCTCTTTTGAAAACTATATCCTAGTGGTATGAAAATTAACATATCAGCCTCAATCTTTCTCAATGACACTGCAAACACCCAAACCAAAAGAATGAGAAGCTTGAAGGAGACACATTGTTCACAGACCACTACAACAGAGAAGCAAAACATTGCATGAGATGTCAGAGCAGGCCTTGTGAAGGGAGCCAAGAACTCCAAAGAGATGGCTCTGTCCTCTCTGCTCCTTGACTGTCTGGGATTTTCTAGAGTGCTGTTCTTAGGGAAATACCAATTCAGGAGCATCTGGTCCAGTGCAGAATTTCTGACTGTGATAAGCAGTAAAGAAAGGGGTATAGAGAAGCTCAGAAAACAAGATTTTAAATTTGGGATTTGGCAAACACTGCTCTGATTTCTTACTTCTGAAACATTGTGCTGTGGACTAGCAACAGAGGTGTGCAAATAAATCAGTCCAGTGGCATCTGATTCCCAAATAACAGGAGTGAGTTGCAACCGCAAGTTAGGTACTAATGGAGACTAAGCCCTGAATAGAAGTTAAATATATGCAAATGCACATGCATAAATATCCTTAGAGAAGGAGGTACTGTACTGGCTGCACTGACACATCTCATCTAATGGCTGTCATACAGAAAGGGGAAACATACCCATGACACACAGGCACATATTAGTTATTTTCAGGCCCTGTGATGTAATTATTTTTTTTTCAGGCACTATTGCGCTAAGTTTCTCTTTCTTGAGTTTCTTTTTCCTCTAGAAGAAAAAGAAACTTAGCAAATTCTGCAAAGCATACTCAATCAATGCCTGGATTGTGTCCAACTTATTCAAGTACATGAGAATGCATGGGAGAAATGGATTGATTATTAAAAAGTCAAGCCTTATAGAAAATAAAGGAAAACTATCAGCAGCTATTTTACATGTTCTTACTTACTCTCAGTCGTTTAACTTGTTTAAAAGCATATTAAACTAATTGTGAAATGTATTTATCATTTCCATTACACTACCAATCTAGGGTCAATAGGAAATTCATTGTATCAGAAACAAGATCTTCATGGGTTTTTTAAAATAATCTGCAGCAAAAGTATAATGCACAACCATTCAGAGTGGTGAAGAAATTTAAAACAAAATTGAGAAGGAACCTTGACATGCCAAATACCTATGTTAGTGACCTCTTGTTCTATGACTTAGAATTTAAACATCTGAATGCATGGTCTTGAATGAAATGGTCTTGAAATTTCTCCAAGCACCTCTGTGTCCTTAGAAGATACTGCATATACATCACTCTATGTAGGAGAGCACAAAAACTGTTCACAGAACCAACCCTACCCCATTCTGTTAGACTTGCTCTCAACATGAGTAATAAGATTGTTTTTCATTCCTTGTCTTTCTGGTGCCAATTTCATAATTAAGGCAATTAAGGCTTACACCAGGAGGGACAGCAGGTGCCATTTGAAAAACAAAGTCTACCTATGGGTGATGCAACAGGTCCATTTATCAGCTTCAGCCTTGCTATCAAAGAGAACAGGTAAGGCAGAAGGCAAATCCCAGTCCTGCATCTTCACTTCTCAGCTGCGAGCTCACAGCTGAGTTTTTGTCTATATTTAGAGAATCCAGCTCTTCTTGGCAATTACTCATTCTTGCTCCACCTGGCACCTTGCCTGCTAAGGTGTTACTGCAGTGTGCACTAGCATGGCCATTTTAGCTTGAGCTAGCTACCCCAAGTTGCAAGAGCATCAAGATGAGCCCATTCAGGCTTCAGCACAGGCTACCACCAGAGATCATGATGAGAATTTGCATTTTTATTGTGACCAGTGTATTAAAAGCCTGTGCTAGTTCATCTTCACTGTTGCTGTTATCAGTGCTAGCTAGTATAGATGCACTATCCCTTCATTTGACTATGTAGATAGATTCTTTCCACATCTCCCTTCCTCCCACTGGTCCTTCCATAACACAGTAGGATTTTATCACACTTTAACATATTTTTCTCTCCATCCTCACGTTTTGCTTTGAAAATGCTCATCGCAGGGAGTGGTGGTGCTGAAGCTTAGTGTGACTCCATCTGTTTAGCAATCCCAGCCTTGTTTCCAATAGCCCACCTGAAAAGTGTGGTTACTCCTAGCGTTTCCTTCTGCTGGAGCACTATCTGAGCAAGCGGTCTTGCTTCTTGCTGGTGTCAGTGACCACAGCCTCCATGAGCACATCAGTAGGGAGAAAGTCTTGTTTCACAGCCAACACTTGCAGAGTTTCTGCCAACTTCGACAGAGCCAAGATTTCGCTCAAGATATCCCTACTTCCCCTACAAAGTATTGCATAAGCACACACATGGAATCCAAAGGTGGGCAGTAGGTCTGGTTAGTGCAGGACCCCTTATGGCCACACCAGCTTTTTTCAAGTCCAAAGCAGACTGTGTACCCTGCGGGGGTGTAGCCAAGTCTTGTGTAGCATGTCTAGGGCAGTAAGAGCAGAGCAAATTTTGCAGATCAGCAGCTGGATGTGGGACAGGGGGATGGAAGAAGAGGTTCTGTGCAGCTGCTATGACAACACGTGCCCCAGGAAGCATGCAATATGTAGAGTCATGCTAACTGAGAACTAGAGCTCCCCAATTATCCAGCCCACACAGTGTAAAATAAACCCTAGAGACATATAGCATTGCCTTTGCTAGGAAAGGAAAGGAAAAGATCCAGAACAGAAAAACCCCCCATATGCTAAATATCTTCTACAAATTCCCCCCCAGACTGGGAAAGTGCAGTGCCAAACTGACCCATTAACCACAGCCAAACAAATCTCCAAGCACTGGGCACCTATTCATTGTGGAAGGTGCCTGCTCCTTGTTTAGGACCAAATAGCCTTCTTTTCCACTAATGCTCTGTTGTTGGATCCATTTTCTGCCACCATACAACATGACAAGCAAGCAGAAAAAAAATAAATCTCAAGGAAATGTTAATAGCATGATATGCTAATTTGCAAGCGTTCCTCAGAGCGTTAGTCCCACATTGTAAGTACTGACCTGTTTGGGTATATTTTGAAGCGCTCTTTCCTTTTTGGTGCTGGCTTGTTCTGCAGCTTTGGATTAAGCAGTTGCCTTAAAGACTTCATTTTAAAGCACGCGTTGCACTCACCCATCTGGTAACTTTATGTTGTATAATACAAGGGAGCGCACAGTATGTGGCATAAATTACAGACAAGAAGAATGCAACAGCACAGCATGTAGGGTAAATTAAAGCAAGCATTCTTCATGGCCCATAGCAGAGAGGGACAGAACAATTTTGCATCATAAATACGTGAAAAAAATGTGTTTTAAAATGAGAATTTTAGAAAAAATTAAATAAAAAAAATATGCCCTTGGAGGCAGGCAGCTTGTTTCTAGTGGCAGCAGCAACCATGCAAGACCACATAAAGGAATAAATAAAGGGATAATCCTAGATAACAAGAGGTAACAGATTGCAGTAGGAGGACAAAGAAAGAAACCAAATGCTGAGATGGAGCAAGCCCCAGTGGACTTTTAAAAACAAGAGTGCAAATTGAAAATGAAAGGAGCAGAAAGCACACACAGATCTGAGGATGGAAACCATTCTGGTTGTTTTTTGTGGTATTAATGTATGTAATGCACACCGTTTGTTAGTAATATAGCACTTCACATCAAAATGTTTGCAAATGCTATCTACTGACCGTGGCCTGGTGAACTCAGCTTTGCGTTTCTGCACTGAAGATCCAGAAACACTGACACCCTCCAGCATCTGTACCATCATGGGAGCATGTATGTACATCTGCGTGTGCATACATAGGGGAGGAGGACTTGGACAAATTGGGTTCCTGAGCAAACTCTACCTGCTAGCACATGTCAGCATTTACTCTGTGCCTCACCTGTTCAGTACTGAATATTCTACTTCTCTTGCCTGCAGAATCTTTCCTAGAGTGCTTTTTTGTCGACAAGTGGTTAGGGACAGGTGAGGGTTGCAGCACCCTAAAGCAAGAGGCATGGTGCAGAGAGCAACGTGGTGGCATGTAGCTGTGACACTGCACACTGCTTTCTTCTACTCATCGCTGACCTTGTAGAGATGGGACAGGCACACCCTTCCCACATGTAACCTTCCCCGGGAGCTTATGCCAGCCTAGGGCAGGGCTGTTGCTCTTCCACTGTCCCACCATGGGGACCTCGTGCCAGCATTGGTGCCCATATTGCTGCACTGTGAGTAACTTCAGGGACCTAATTTTGCCAAACTAACCTTAACCAAGAAAAAGGTGATTAGTTTCAGATCGAAACTACTCTTCTCCTTGCTGGGATGCAGTTACTCAAGACGTAAGTTTAAGTTTAAGCCACCGAATGGGCAGTTGGTGGCCTGGATTGGAGGTGTGGGACTATGACGACTTCACTTGAGATGAGGTTAAGCTACCATGGAACGGTACTCTGGTTCTGTTTTCTTTTACCACCCTGAGTTGTTTTTGTCAATTTAGAGTGTGTTTTTCTCAAGACAGGGAGTGTTTCCCATTATGTGTTTGTGCATTGCCTAGCAAGTTGGAACCCTGATCTGAGGTGGAAACTTGAGGCCCCACCATAGTACAAATAATAAATGTAACACAGTGAAGAACAGATGCATTCACATATGGTGTATTATAATTCAGACAAATAAAAATTCTTATGTTGTATGTTAAAATCATTCTATATGTGCCACAGTTAGCATAAAAGCTGAAAACAAAAACAAAACCATGAAGAGTCAAGGCATCTAAGAGTACATACCCTACTTCTCCATCCACAAACACAGACTCCTCTGTGTCCAGTCGTCATAGCCACGTAAATCATCATGGAACAGTGTCCTGTAGCTTTACAGTTGTCCTGGTTGTGCTATCATTTTTTCATAACATTAATTTCAGAATTCTTTTCCAGCCTAAGCAGGCATCTCGCCATAGCCAGCCCCTCAACTGCACATAGGCATGTATAGGGCTGTGGATAAAATGCCTACAACTTCTTCCTTTTGCATAACTCCTGAAGAACATGCCACTTTTGTTTTTTCAAGAATGTGGTTTCTAATGGCAGTGTCATCCCAGGGCAATCTTGGTTTCATTCCCACTGGACTGGAAGTAGGGATCATTGTGATAGAGTGTATTTTTTCCTACACTGTGCTGGCATTGGTAATAATATCAGCAATAACCGATTGCAAAGAGGAAAGTTACTTGTGGCAATCTCTGGAATGTAGTATTACTTAACTGTTTTGGAAGTGGAACCTTCCAAGAAGAAGGAAAGAATTAATGTGTAGACTAGTTATAGTTACACGGTAATTCTAAACGGAATTATAGAAGGTATGTCAGGATCTCATAGGCTGACAAAGGTGGAAAAAAATTCTTAAAAGGTCTTTAATAATTTTTTTTAACAATCACAGCAATTCATACTTCACTATGTCAATTTTCAGAAAATTCATTCTGTACATAACAAGAAAATGCTGTAAATTTTGGAAGGTCGCTTTATATGTTTCAAAAATGATTAGATGGTTTAATTCTTGTTTTAAGCACCAAATTCACATCAGACTATGAAGTTGGCTTCTGTGATAATTAACATTCATAAATAGGGTTCATAAAACAAGGCTGCCTTTCAAAAGGATGATGCATTTCAGGAATACGGATCTATATATACAAACTGGATACACCAAACCAAGCATTTCTGACTTCTTGATACTAAGGTTTACCAATTTGCATCCTTGCACTAATCAATGTAGCATTAAGAAAAAAAGCAGTTTGGACAATTGCCAAAAGTACATCACAGGGAAGCATAAATCAAGGCACTAGTCCCCTCTGCCAAGCATTCATTAGTAACTAACATTAAATTGAAGTGAACCTTTTTACAAGCAAGAAAAATAGGCAATCCTGGAAATTGTTTTACTAGTAGCTCTTTATCCCTTTTCCTTGCCTTGGCAACTAGAGGAAACATAGTCTAAGCAACACATTTGGCACTGAAAGATCTTATATAGTTTCTACTTTATTAATGGATTTGAAAAATGTGAAGAAAATAATATACATGATAAGATACATAGTGCCAAGCAAAAGCCAAGCAAAACCAGCTGTTGCTCAGAAGCAGTTACAATTATTTAATGGGTATTTGTGATTGGCTTCTTTAGACACAAAAATTAACATTTCTACATCAGTTTCAGCTATCTGTTTGAGCAATCCATTCCAGCACTTAGATGTCAAACACTGATTGTACAGAGGATCACCAGTAGTGCTTGGACTAAGCATTGGTGCTAGTGACTTGGCGATAAGGTAGAGCTGAAAAACACCTAAGAAATTCTTCATGCAAACCAAACTGGTTCTTGACAGCACAGTGAAAATCTGTGGGATTAAATAGTTGAAGAATACAATAGACTTTCTTTAGTCTGTGTATGAACTCAAAAGTTTATTTAGATTGGTGGATTTCATGTCCACAATTTCTTCCTTTTAAGTAGGTCAGAATTAACTAAGACAAACTCTTCAGTCCCAAGCTCCTGGTGCCCAAGGAAATCTGTCGGAAGAATTCTTGCCCAAAATGTGAACATCTTAAAATGTAACCTCTCAGTGCATATTTAATGTATTGCTGAACATCCTATACAATATAAGCATATCCTGCATCCTATGTGAAAAACCATGGAGCCTGCAAGTTTCTGGTACTTTTGCAACAACTGCTCACTTTTCCAGTTAAGTAGTTAGCATGCACTAATGGAAGTGCTACGCTAGATTTATTTTTCCTGGATTCTAACCTGTAACACCTGGCAAATTTACCTTAGCAAAGGACTGCAGGTTCACCAAAACCTGAAGTGCAGCTGAGCTTTACCTCTGCTTAATGTGGGGAATATTCTGGTCAGCCCCTTGGGACTCTGAGGTCTCCACAGCACCATGTCAGTACAAGTGACCACAAACAGCTTGCTGAAGGCCATCAGTAATCAACCTCCTTGCTTCAGAGGCATTCCAGGCCTTCTGTCTCCCCCGCTATTAAATAGCGGGACAGATTAACAAGAGGCCAGGATGGAAGACAAGATCAAACCCTGCTCTGCAAATCCCTGGCCCAGGTACTTTTCCCATGTCATAGAATGGAATCACAGAATTGTTGGACTTGGAAGGCACCTTCTAGAGATCATCTAGTCCAATTCCCCTGTCAAAGCAGGATTGTCAATAGCACATTACTCAGGGCTGCATCCAGGCAGGTCTTGAAAATCTCCAGAGAAGGGGACTCCACGGCCTCCCTGGGCAGCCTCTTCTAGGGCTCTGTCAACCTCACTGTAAAGAAGTTCTTCCTCATATTTGAGTGGAACTTCCTATGTTCAAGCTTCTGCCTGTTGCCCCTTGTCCTATCACTGGGAACCACTGAAAAGAGTCTGGCTCCATCCTCCCTCAAAACTCCCTTTATATACTTATAAGCATTAATAGGGTCTCCCCTCAGCCTTATCTTCTCCAGGCTAAAGATTCCCAGCTCTTTCAGCCTTTCCTCATAAGGGAGATGCTCCAATCCCTTAATCTTTGTTGCCCTATGCTGGACTCTCTCCAGTAGTTCCCTGCCTCTCTTGAACTGGGGAGCTCAGAATTGGAAGCAGTATTCCAGTTGTGGCCTCACCAGTACAGAGTAGAACAGGGTAAAACAATTCATGTAGGGCCAAGGGGAACACCAAAACAGATATACTTCTGAGATATGGCTCCTGACTTATCCAGGACTTAAGTCCCTGCTTTCCTCTCCAGCTACACATATGCAATAGCCTGGTGGCTTCTGGTGGTACTCTCTTAAGCTGCTTAGTTCCTCCTAAATCATACATCAGTTCTTATTATACCTCTCTGCACAACTCTAATCTCTTTTCTTCATGTCTCTCTGGACTGCTCTTTTGACATCCTTACTTTGGCAGTGAAGACTGCCACCACCCACTTGTCACTCCCTTCTCTGATTTTCTTACAACCATCTTTCTACAGTGAGAAGAACATGCTGTCCCATGGGACTCCATCTCCCATCCAGCTGGCTTTATCTTTTTTTAATTCATTTTCTCTAGTTATCTTATCTCCCTACCTTTTATCCTAGAGCCCTTGTTTGGATTAAGCATTAATCACCATGAAAAAAACCACCAACAGTAAAAATTTCTCCATCCCTCTTCTTCCATTTGTACACAGTCATCAGAGTTGCTCAGTGCATAGGATTCAGTTTACTTGGTGAACTCCTAGTGAGTCACCAGGAGTACATGCCTCAACCCTCTGAAGGCATCTTAGCCACATGCTGACCTGCTTCAGCCCTGCATAGCTGGTGGGGTCTCATGGGACTGCAGTGGATGAGTCCACAGTCAAGGAGTCAGCAGCACAGTGATAGCTAGAAGGAGCTAGCTTCTTCCCTGAGCCTCCTTAGGTGGTTGCAGCTGCCTGGGCACTCAGCAGCTCCTTGGGCCTGGGTGTGCACTTCATTTTACATCTCTGTGTGTGCAAGGGCAGAGTCAATCTGTGTGTGAGCAGAAGAGCAAAGAGCCTGAATGTGTATATGTGGAGAGGGCAGAACGAGAAGGGGGTGTGTACAGGGAGGAGTGGTTTCTCGGTGAAAAAAGAGCTCATGATCATGGTTATGTGTTTGTACATGCGGATCTGAAGGAGAAGAGAGAAACCAGTTTGTTCACTAGAAGTGATAGAAAAGTTTTGTGATTTTGATTTCAACAGTTTTGCTGAAGATAGCTCACTGCTTCTTGAGCAGTTCACAGAGTAGCTGAATTACGTTTTTTCCAGGGTAGCACTTTGAAAAAAGCCTTTCTGTGAATTTTTATGGTATTTTTCTACTCACTGTGGTATTCACAGATGTTAAGGGAGGTGGGAGTGAACAGGCCCTCTAAATCCATAATCACTGTATGTAGTTACATTCATGAATGTCACCATTGATAAGTACTGTGTGTTACATAACCAACCAAGCATTACCCAAACACAGAACATTTTGATATGACCCATCAGAGCTATAAGGAGACTTTTTGGTGCCGAGAATATGTCTTCCACTCTCCACTGCAGCCAGCACTGTCCCAATTCCAAAGCTCCTTCTGGCCACCACTACTGCCTGCAGGTCCTCCTGCTGGATTGCAACCACAGTGACAAGAGCTGGGATTGGTCTGTTTTCCCCAAAACAAAGTGACCCTTTCACCCTGCTGTGCCCCTGCTGTCCATTGAAGCCTTACACCCACCTGTAAACTGAGTCTTCCCTCTCCTAGAAACGAGTCTTGGTTTTGTGTTGCAGCCAATCCAACTTGAACAAGCTCTTTTTGCACGCACTTATCATGTGACAGAAGACAGAAGTATCTTCCAAAGATGAACAATCAGCCTCTTCCACTGAAAGCAAGGGGAGATTTGCCAACAGCTGCATAAAAATTGGGCTCAAACCCTCATCTGAAAGACAGATGAATAAAAAATGCAACAGACTATTGCTGCTGAAAATAGATAATTTCTAATTCCCACAGCTCTCTCTTTGTGGTTTAAAATAAGCTTTTCTGCATTAAGACTACAGTTTTCAAACCAACAAAATTAAAAAACCAAATGTTCATTCTGAGTGTTGTTTCAATTACGTTTCCATGAGTGTACATACTTTTGATGTGTGAATTTTCCCATCAGATTCAGATTACTTTGATTTGGATGCCATCGATGAGGCATACCCTGCACAGTGGCAGTGGGATTAGACCTCTCATTTTTACATCCGAGGGACCAGAGGAAATGAGTCAGCACATTGGCAAAGTCCTGTCCGATTGCAAAACTGCTGAGCACTATCAGTCCTTGGGATTCAATACCTAACACCCTGCCTTGCAGCTCCAGATCAGTCTGCTGAATGTTCATGGTTTCAGGGTCATGAATAAGCAGGTAACTTTAATAGTGTATGCTACGCCGGCACAGGGCTTTTTGCATGGCCTGTATATGCATTTTTGGGACTGACTGTTAGTCATTATTAAGAATATTTATTACTCCCATGATCAAATTAGCTACTGCCCGGAAGCATCAATTTTGTGTAATGGATTGATGTTAGTGGTGGTTTTAGAGTTAAAACAGACACCATAACTGTCCTGGCCACAGAAAAGTTTGTGGAGGAAATCAGAAAAAGATAACTAAGAGGAGTAAGATTTGGGGTAGCCTTTCAAGAAAAAGCAAATCATCTTCCTTCTTTTCAGGGTAGAACTTGACCCATTTATGAAAAGGACTCTGTTTTACACTGCCTGTGGCTGGATTCAATGGCTCAGGATTTTCCTTCCACTTCTGCGTTCTCTGACTTCCACCTCAGATATGCCTTAAGCTTATTGTGTGCAGCAGGGAAACCAAAACCCAAGCATTTATTTTGCTTCTTTGCTTCATGCTCACTTCTAATGTTGTTCATCTGCTATGGGCAGCAAGCGTGAACTATGTTGAAAAAATAAAATTTCAAGGCATAAATAATACCATTTCTCAGGGACAACGAAAGAGTAGGAATACAAATTTAAGCCTCAACAGCAATGAGTGTTCCAAAACCACTCTTGAAAAAGTGCATTTCATCTAGATAAAATGCATGAAAAGTTGCAGATTTTAGTATTACTTACTCCTCACCTCTGTCAAGTAAAGACATATATCGCTTTACTGACTATGGAATTTGGCTAGGGAAGGAAGGTAAGTTTGCTCTAAGGAAATCATGGTAATTGCCCCTATATTTCCATTCAACCACTCTCCAGTTTTTGACATCCAAACTGTCCCTTTATGTTAAGGCTAAATGAGTTTGAAAATCTATTCCTGTGGGAGTTTCTTACCAATTTGGGTTGGAAGAAGATTCAACCCAGGAATGCCCACAGCTTGGCAACTAATAATGACTAGTAAGCCTGTGCATCTGGGGCTTTCACCTATCCTGTCTCTGAGGGAGTTAAAAATTTGTATACAAAGAAACAAAAAAAAGCTGCTTAAAATTTGATTTCCACTGCAAGCCATCATTTACCATATGGTAAGGTATTTATCCCAACTACATGTTGTTCAGTAAATCATAGGGGTTTGCAGGGGGTGGGGGGGAAGGAAGGGGGTTGTTGTTTTGATTCTAAAGTTCTGTGCGGCAAACTGTCTCTGCAAACTGCTGTCATCGCAATGGCTGGAAACCAGTCTGCCGTGTAAGTCTGATTGGAACAAGCCACCAGAAGCACTGCCCTTTTCCCTCCTCCTCCCCACACCCTCACTGTGTGGATGGCAAACGCCATCATCCTTCAGAGCTGGGCTGGATGCTGGGACCTGTCATGCACAGCACCACTTTACCTGATTTCCAAGCAGATAAGACCTGTCAAACTAGGCACCGGAAAGAGACACTGGCAGCTATTACTAGCATTTTCAACTTTTGTTGCGACTTTCAGTGGTTAAAAGCAAGTTCCCCTTGCAATTGTTAGGCAACTCAAGTTGCCAGAAAGGCAAATAGCCAACATACACCCACTGGACACCTCTACGGGACTTGATGTTGTTGTTTGTTGTTTATTTCTGTGGCTGGTGCTAATTTTCAGTTTGTCATCCTTTGACTCATAGAAATTATTCCTCTTCAAAAAGGATGCATCTCCCTGTCGACCATGGAAAAAATGTGGCATGCAATTCAAATCCTTTCCTGATAGCACCGGAGACGAGGAGAGAGCAAGTTAGAACACCATGATGAGGAAGTTCTGTCATTTCCAGAAGGAAGCATGATTCACCGTGCAGAGCATTTTTGGGAGCCTGAATCAGAGCTGTCGAGGAAGTCAGTTCTTGGACAGTTTAATGTTTAGTTTAACTATGACTTTACCAGTGAAATGTGTGCCTCTCCCCACAGCCAGTGGCTACGGCAAGATCAGATTACATGCCACCAAGGAGCAGGCAAGAAGATCGCCAAGGAAGTGGCTTGCAAATGTTTCGGCTGAAATGAGAAATGCCCCAGAAAATCTGTCCTTAAGTGTCACAGCAAAGCAGAGCCCTCCTGAAGCAGATTTAAGGGAGAAATATTTTCTCACACTTTTCCCAAGCACAGTGCAGGTGGTGGGGGGACCTGCAGGGTGGCCATAAGGAGCCTGCAAAGGGAGGGCCACGCAGCGAGTTGCAGCTGGGCTCCTTCCCAAAAGGTCTGGAATTAGCGCGCTAGCAGAGAGATGGCTTCATTAGTCATGGCACAGACCTGCTAAGTAAAGCCATCCGCAGAAAGAATGAGTTATGTGTAAGCTGCCGACAGGCTGCAGGATAAATTCAAGTGGTTGTTTTTAATCGCCTATTGTACCCTAAAAGGATCACGATTTGATTAATGTAGTCCCATCCCTCCCGCTGCCCCCCGCATCCCCCTCCTCATACACACATGCCATATTGCAGGAAACAAGATTAGACTGGAGTGTCTTCCCCAGTGTTTCTGCCTCCCCACCCTCCTTTCCCACAGGAAAGTCAAAGACTTATTGGCAAAGTGGGAAGGGTCCTCAGGTCAGGAACTTGGCATATTCTTGGTCTCCCACAGGTCCGAAGTGCTGTTCATTTTGGAGCGGGTGGCCAACAACGCCATTTCTCCCCAAGCCTAGTTTAATAAAGTTGAGGGGAGAGGGAGGAGAGAGAAGAAAATCTATGCTATTATACATGATGATTAGCAGGCTGTTGATTTGTTTGTGTCTCCAGGGGCACGTGTCTATCACTGGGGTCGAGCAGGGGAAACTGGCTGTTAAGATATTTACTGTACAGAAATATACACAAGCACCCACAGCATAGTGCTGAAGGGCGATATTTATGGTCTGTACATTTAAACAAATAGAAACCATCCTTCATACTCACTCTTTGCACTCTGCTGCACTGGGATTTACATTTCCAGCCTCGTGGATAAGGAAAGACTGAGTATCAGGGAGAAGCAGAGCTCCTATAGGATGTGAGAGGAGAATGGGATCCACGGAGCATGCCTACGCATCCCTCGAAGACGTCACTCTATCTGGGAGCCAAAAGGTAAGGGAGTGGGGTTTGCTGACTCAGACACACGGTGGGAGGAGATCTGAGACACAAAGGAGTCATGGGTGTGAACCAGGAAACAAGCCTGTGCCCACCCAGCTTTTTTGTTTGCTTGAGGAGGATGTAAAATATGCTTACACCAGTTGTGCTCCAGCTCCAGTGCTAATTGTTAACAATAAAAGGTCACCAGAAAACAATTGCTGGGAACCAGAATTACACAAGGGGCCTGGGTAATGTGATCACTCCTTCATGGGAGAATGCCATCCCGCCGGGGAGTGGGGTACGGGGCAATCCTCTGGAGTGACTCGCCAGGTCAGACGAGGAAGGGAGGTGCACACTTGTGTCAGTCAAACCTCCCCCTGCCAGCTCCCTGCTCCCGGATGGACACACACGCACCAGGCAGTCTCTTTCAAGCTTATTTAGCCCTGATTTTAGGGAGTTTAAATGTAAGGTGAAGTGCTCTTCTTTTCCCTATTACCCTGGGAGGAAAATACTTTGGCTTTGACTTTGAAGGCTTTGACTTCCCTTCCTATAGGAGAGTTGGGGCTTTGGTGGGGAGCACTGGTAGCTTTGCTGGGCAGGAACAAGAACTGCCATCTGGAGGAGGGCTGGGGTGCACTGAAAGGCTGCTAACACAGCCTGAGGGAAAAAGAGGGTGGTGCCTCTCAAAGTATCTCACTCCCTCCAAAAATACGTCCATGCTTCATGGGTGTGAATGCAGCTCAGGAAGAAATTTCTAAGCTAGCATTAAATTTGCATGCAGGAGCATCTGTACCACCTGTAAGGTCTGAAAAATCCTGCCAGAATGTTGGGTAAGTACATTGGCAACCCATTCCATACCAGCTCTGTTCTGCTATGGCTCTCTTGCTTATATCTACCTGTGAGGTCAGCACACCATGGGCTGCTCTCTGGCCATCTTGCTACATTCACTGCCAGGACTGAGCAAAATTAAAAGATGTTTGAAGCAATGAAAGATGCTTTTAGGCAATGTCCATGCTGAGGAACAGCCTGACTGTGGTCAGTAGCAGGTACAGCTACACAAATGCTAGTGTGGAGGTGGAAGCACTCTGGAACACCCTGTGACTGAGCAGCCTGAGACCCTGCCTTGCCCTGCCTCCAATCCAGGCACATACAAGTGCAACTATTCCTAGATGGTCCAAAGACAGTTACTTACCTTTTCATACACCTCACCCTCACCTGAAGTCCTGAACCCTGAGCTTTCTGTAGCATCCATCCAGAACAGCACAGAACATCCAGAACTTACTGTGCTGCCCCTATAAACACTCTCCTAGGCCACCAGAAACCCCCTTTCAACCCTTCATGTCCAAATCCAGCAACCAGACTTTATAGCAAGGGAGTGGGACAGACATGTGAAAAACAGTCATTAATGGGCAGTGCACAATTATTTTCCCTTCCTCTAGTGACTGCACCTACCTGATCCCCCCTGTGAAATTTTGAAGCTCTTCTCTTTGGTAATGGGGCTCAAGTCTGTTAAAA
The DNA here is from genome assembly GCA_004320125.1 of Scolopax mira. Classification (NCBI taxonomy): domain Eukaryota; kingdom Metazoa; phylum Chordata; class Aves; order Charadriiformes; family Scolopacidae; genus Scolopax; species Scolopax mira. The sequence continues at coordinate 131,098 of BJBW01004308.1, forward strand.
AAAGCCTCTGCCAAAAAAGAGTTTCCCAAAAACTCCATCAAGTCTAGAGACGGTGGTAGGGATGTAATGCTTTGCAAAGAAAGGAGCAGAAGACTGTAACTTCTCCATAGATGTTCAGTGCAGATAAGATGCTCAAGAAGCCACAGGATTAGCATGCAGTATAGCAAAACAGGGGGTAGTAAGCTCTCAAGCAGCTGAAGGACACTGTGAGAGAGGTTAGATGATTTATGTGAGGAGAACTTGCTGAATTCTCAATCCTTCCCACAGGCAGTTCCCTTATGTGAGGGATTTTTGTCTCTGCAGACAAGGAGAGCTCAGTGAATGCCAAGGTACATCATCTTGTCCTGTGTGGCTGTGAGGAGCAAAAAGAGGAAGCTAAATTGTCTGGTTGAGATGAAAGCAAGATTACTTTAGGTGCTCACTGAAATGCTGTCGTTGTAAAAAGTGGAGACAAGAGATCTAGGGTTCCCTTTGAAGGGGGGCTGTGTGCGTGCTAGAGACTGCAGAGGCATGTCTGGGATCATGCAGATGCTACGGGCAGGTCATACAGTTTGGGGACTGTGCTGAGCCCTGTACATGTGCTAGAAAATTAGTTCAAGAGCCAGACGACTCGAGGTGACACTTATCTTTTGACCCTCCATCAATCTGGCCCCACTGGGTTCAGTTTGGTCACGGCATGTAAGAAAGATGCAGATAATCTGGGGAGGGTCCAGAGCGTTGTAGCAACCACCACAGCTATGACAAGCATTACCTGTGGGGGAAAGAGTGGAAAAGTGTATTTGCTTACTGTAAAGATAAGGAGGTGGAGGGGATAGTGAGAATGTGTTTAAATAAAGAGTTACTGCAAATAGCAGTGACTTCATCTATGAATGTGAATTCATCTATGTTAGCTGCTTGTGAGCTGGAGAGGTAGGGAGATGCTTATACTGGAATAGGGAATATTCTTATTAGACACCAAAGGAAAAAAAATCCCAACCTTTGTAATCATAAGATTATGAAGCTCTGTAATAGATTGTCTGGAGAAATTCTGGAGTCGCTGGCACTGGATGCCTTTAAGAACAGGAAAACAGCAACTATGTAGGACAAGGATGTAGCTGATGCTACCGCAGATAACCTCCTGAATTCTCTTCAGGTAGTGCACAAGTACTACAGTGAAGAAGAGGAAAAACTATTTTCCAATTTGTCCCCCATTCATTCCTATTTTTGCATGTATCACTTTTCATTCCAGCTGCATTAAAATACACACAATCATTCATCTGCTAACATATGACAGTATTGTAAAACTCATGAGCTAGAAAAGAATAGACCTGTGAAAAACAGGATGTGAAAAATTTGTACTTTTGTTATGATGACCAAATCCTCCTTTTTCATAGAGCGAGTCTGATTTTGTTCACTCTTAGCAAGAAGAATTAATGGTTACTGTTTTCTATAAAATAGCGCTTCTATTACCAGAAAAAAAAAAGTCATTTTATAGTAGTCACTGTTCAGCCTATAAAGTTTAAAAGCTGTATGAGGAGTTTTACATTGTGAAACATTTACTTTTTGGTGAACTATAAAGATGAGTCTTAATGCCCAGATTTCTGAATCAATAAAAATGCTCAAATGTCTTTGTCAGCAGGGTAGTGAAACTGAAGCCAAAATGCCACTAAACAAAAGATAAAATCTTGTATTAAATGCCCTAGCCTTTGCTGGTATTTGTGAGAAGTGCTGCCACTGAGCATAGAGGTAGGAGCAAAAAGTGAGTCCTGCCACCATGTCTTACCAAAATGAGTAGGTCTTCATTGAGTGAAGTGAGCCCTAGATAGGCCAGTTAAAATAGTGCAGTGTTTGCTGTGTGCACTAGGGATTTTAGTGCACACTTTTGATTAGAAGATCTTTATGACAGTAAGTGTAGGTATCTATTGTTATACTTAAGGTAGAATTCCAGCTTTTGGCCTAAATCCTGCCTCCTTCTTCCTCTCTGCTACATTTTTAGCTGCTCAAAACTTTTGGAAGCAATTCCTTTTGTGATTAAAGTTGCACTTGTGTGGTAAAAGTTCTGTGATAAAAACATCCATGTTAGACTGAATAATCTTTTTCCTTTTTTAATTATTTGGATATCCATCAGCTGTAATTTGAAATGCAGCTCTGGCAGAGCTTGAACCTAACAAACTAGACACCCCAGAGGAATCTGAAAGAGACCCATGAAACAAAATCAGGCCTCAGATGACAGCTGGATCTGTAAGGGTCCACTACTCACCTTTTGTGGGCTCCAGGTCCTTGGTTGCAATAGAGATCTCAGTGAGTAATCTAAAATTGGAAGAAAAAAACTCCACAGTTCAGAATGTTAAAAGCACTGATGTCCTGGAAAATGTTAATGTAACTGCAGATTTGAAGTCTTATACTTTGTAGTCCTACAGGGCCATATGCACGAATGTGCTTTGGTGACCCTTAGGTTTGGTCCAAAGAAATGGTGCCCCATTCTGATGATGTTTTAGATCCTGCAGTCTCCTTCATGTCAGGGGTTTCAGGAGACAAGTTATTTGGAGCATGATGATTAAACATGGCTTGAAATCATGATGGAGGAAGGTACACCTGTTCAGGTTTGGCTTTTTCAGTTGATTTTTTTTCCTGCTATGAGTAGGTAGTATAGTCTATGTTCACCAAAAGCAGCCCTAGCTTTTCAGCACAGTGTCTGAAGAAAAACCCCTTCAGTATATGCAGAGCTGGACTTTCAGCAAAAAGCAGGTGTCCCCTGCAAAGGTCCCCTGTAGGTGTCCCCAGCAGAGTTATCAGCACGACATCCAGATCTATACAAAACCAGCTGCCATTTAGGAAAAAAATCATTCCTAGAACGTGAAGTTTTCTGATATGATACAGAGCCTGAAATAATAGTCCTAACTTTCCACAAAACAGGATTTTAGGAGCCTGAAGAAAAATTGCTAGATTGGTAGCAATCGTGGTCTACATTGTAAGCAGTTACTGTAAGATAAGTGTCTTTGCTAGGAAAGGGTGGGTTAGGGATTGCTAAATTTATCTAACATATATAAGTTTGTATCTCAGTGTTACCTGTAAGTGGAAAGCAGCCTAACCAAATTCCCTTCCTCAGGGCACAGCTTGCCAAGTGTACTGCTTGTCCCATCACATGTGCAAATCTTCATCATCAAACAAGAACTTTCTCTGGCTGGAAAGCAGTAGCTTGTATTGCAAATCATGCCAGCGTATGTCAGCAGTATTACTCCCTTGGCACGGCTCCTCCCTGTTAATTGTAGAGTAGAAAACGTTCTTCTTCAGGCTTTTCCTTTAACTACACCAGTGCAAGAGCCAGAAACCGTGGACATTTGTGTGGAGGGAATTTGGCAGCTGAAATGCATGGAAGCTGGGCTCTGGCATAAGCATTTCCAAAAGAAGCATCTGGACCCCTGGTTAACTTCCTGACTGATCTCCTGCCTCAGACAGGAGGCCAACCACGATAACTGCACCAAACATAAGGGGGAGGGCTGGGCAGAGGCTTGGACATTTCTTATAGTTTTAAAAATAGCAGAGCAAATCCAAAGCACATTGACAGACCGCATGTAACTTCAAAACTCAACTGGAAAGTGCCTCTTCCTGATGATTGTCTTGCAGATTATTCCCTGGGTTGATTTTCTGCCTGTCCCAGCAGCAAAGCCACAGCTGCAACCTCACTTACACAAATGGGTCAATTCTGAGCTCAAAAACAAGTGCATTGCTAGTGCATCGTGAATGGCTTCTTGGCTCGATATACAGGGACATCTGCATCAAGACTGCTGTGATGTTTGCAAAGCCCGTCGGCGATTTGGTTGTACAGAGAGAGAGAGTAGTTTTGTATGTGCCATTTTCCTTGTTCCTCCATTCAAAGAAACTTTATAGTGGCTTTACAAAACAAAACAAAAGGGAAAAAGGTCCTGTTTAGGTTACCTTTCTGCTGTGCATATGTATGCTTACATATGTGCAGGAGGGTGTGGGCACATATACATATATAAGGAAGACTTTCCTTCAGTGCTGAATAGGAGTTTAGTCTGTGCTGACTCATAGGCCACAGATGACTGTGAAGTTATTAGATTCTTCTTTCACCCAAACACATCGCTACTGTTTGACTTGTTCATTGGTAGGTATTTAAACTAAAACATAGTTTAACATTGCTACCTAGGCACATATCTGTGTAGAAGGAGTAGCCAAACCACTAAGGCTAAGGGTCTAAAGCAGGTGGCAGTCTGTTATTCCAGTATCCCAGTCTTGAACAGGGCTTGTACATCCCAACCCACATGTGTTCTTCACCACCACGGTGTCTGAACATTTGTGCATCAAAATGTGACAAAGCTTCTGCGACCTCTCTGGGACCAGGGTCAGTCACTTTTCCTGCACACCAATATACATACACAGAGGAAAACATACAAGTGTTTGTAAACTGAATGAACATCATCTAGCAAACCCTTTATCCCACTTCCTTTTTAATTCACTGTTTGTCTTTTCATCACAGGGAAGACTGACATTTTCTGAACAATAAATATAAAGTGGTTTGCAAGTAGGAAGAAAATGGCATCAAATAAAACCTCTTGGTTGAACAACTAATTTCTCTTATCCTTCTGCTGCTCTTTCTTTCCATTACCATTTTTACCCTGTCATTAAAGTCTAATGGTGAGAAGAACAGAAGAATAACAAAACCTAAATGCTTTATCCAAGATGTACATTGCATCCTGAGACGACTCAGCACAAGTACAAACGAAGTTGATTTCCTGCCATGACAAGGTAGCAAGGAGGTGTGCCAAAGCAGGAAAATGATCTTTTTACAAAGACAACCTTGTCAGAGACAACTTTATTACCAGACAAAAATTCAGGGAGTTAAAAAAACTTCTTTAAAAAATGGTCAGGTGCAGGGTAGAAGGATAAAGTCAGGACTTAAAAGCATTCCTCCAAAATGTGGCAAATAGATTCTGAATTCTGATCATGTCTGGAGCATCAGCAGGTGACTAATTCATCTGCAGCATGGAAAGAAGACTTTTTAGCAGTGTCCATACATAGGAAATACCACTACTTACAGGAAACACTGGCATACTTCAGTCACTTGGCAATTCTCATCAGGCCATGAAGATACGTTCTCATGTTCTTATTAACAAAGTTTTTGATACTTTTGCTTTGCAGTAAGCAATGAAGCCTTTGTGTCTCTGAGAGACACTCCCCCTTATAGATGTCATGCAAAGAGTGAGACTGTAATATCTTAAATTTTATTCCAGGTTTGTCTGATAAGTGGGCGGCAATAGTTAAAGGCCAATTTGTGCTTTTCCATCATACTGTCTAGACATATTTGCAAGTGCTTTGCCTTAAAGAGGAAAGGGTATATCATACATAATGGGTTATTTTTACTTGTAATGCATTAAGAGGCTGTTTTCAATCAGAGACCATTTGATATGAGGGTATGTTCTGGACAATAAATGGAAAAAGTGGAGCATATACTTCTTTTTTCTTTTTTCACACAGCAGACAATACCCATAGTTTCCATATAGACAGGAAATGGCTTAGATTTATATATAGAAATACAGTATATTTTATATGCATACATAATGTATTAATTTATTTAAAAACTATCAGTCTAATTGGTTGAAGCTGCAAAACTGATATCCACCTATGTAAATACTTTAGTACAGCCCAAAAAAGACAAATCTGGAAACTTCCCACCAGACTCAGAAGACATGACACGCCTGGTGTGAGGGTCATGTGCCGTTCAGCAGTCTCTCAGAGCCACCAAATATACTGTGTTCAGCATCTATGTGTCATAACTGATGGTCTCACATGGCTCCCATAAAAATCTTCTCAAAGGTGTATCTTCTTACCTCCTCTTCATCCCACCACTCCTAACGGGATACCAGTTCTTTGCTCTTATTGGCACTGCAAACAGCAAGGCTGGGTCTGGAACCCAATTAGTCTTAGGGTTGTGGGAGTTCTTAGTCCCTGGCTGGAGTCTTGGCTACCTGGCACTTCTTTTGGCTGGGGCTATCCACTGTCTTCTTCTGTCCTGGAATTTGGAGAAGGTGCCCTGCATTTCTTAGGAGTGGAGCATCTCCATAGCAGAGCAGTCTTCTGCAGGGCCTTGTATCATCTGTGGCCACGCTTTCTCAGGTGGAGTGACACATAAAATCACTTTCATGGGAGGGTGACAGTTCCCAGACAGCAGCTTGGGTTTGGGTTTTTTTTGTTGGTTTTGTATTTTTTCTGCACTAGTAGTTTCTTGAGGACACGGAAACTGGGATAGTGGAGAGCTACTCCTGACTTGCTGGAGTTCAGGCCACATAAGCAGTTAAAGAACCTCTGCTTTACAAGAACTTTTCTGCAGTTTGAGAGGCCTAAGTCACTTTTTGACTCCATCTTCTTGCAGAAGATATTTGGATTGTTTTAAGATGATTTGCCACTAAGCTGAGAAGTTGGGGGTTAGGAAGGTTAGGAGTTACGTGTTTAAACCTGCATTCACTTCAAATTGGATGAATTCCTGCTCACCAGACTATGATCCACAGTCAGGCATTATGGTCAGATTATTTAATACATTAGCAAAAGTTAATTTGATGGCCACAGTCACCAACTGGACTGTGATCTGATGAGGCTGTCTCAGAGAATGACACAGTATTAGGCCAGAACAAATATATTTGTTTCTTTCAGGAACTGTAAACAGATCTGTGTTTATTTTATTCCAAAGGGTTTTTTTTTTTTCTGTGCTGCCAACATGTATTCTTTCACTTGACTTAATATGTGTTGGATTTTGTTTGTTTGCTTGTTTTTACATATGCTAAAACCCTTAATGGAATTCTTCAGTCTTGTCATTCATGTCATGCAGATTAACAAACTTCTCCCGTGTTTCTTTTTAGATTTCTCAAGACCCACATGGCCTTCTTGCTCTTTTTAGTATATTTATTTCCCCAACTGTTTTTTGATGAAGGAAGGAAAAAGTACAGAGAGACAACTAGGCTACTTCCAATTGCAACCATTAGTGTCCATGGAGGCTACGTTTCACAAATCCTGTTACAGATAAGAAAATAAATATCTCTCTCTACCATGAAGCTGTGGTGTGAGGACTGGAATACTCTCTAAGCCACAAAAGTTGAACTTGGAGCGAGGAGAACTCCAGCCGTCACCTTGCATTTTTCATTTGTTACAGGCCATCTGTGTGCATCATCAGGGATCTCAGGAAAATATTACTCAGCTGCCTTTTATCTCTGTCTAGTCTAGCTGGAACGTGGGTAGCAGAACACAAAGAAACAGGTTCCTAACTTCAGTCTGATGATAAAAGATGCTGGTAACCTAATAGAAGCAAACGTTTTGTATTGATTAATAACACAGGGCTATAACCCTCTGAATCTGCTGCGCATGGAGCACAGTTTAGAAAACAAATAATGAGATTCTTCCTTCCTAATAAGCTCTTTATTACTTGTTGAAGTGGAATGTGAGAGTAGAAAGTAAAGCTCAGGTATCAAAAAGAAGTGGTGATGACGGGTTGAGGGGGGTCACTTGTGAAAACAGTGGAAATCAAATCAATTAGGCCTGTCAGCTGGAAAACATCATGAGGAATTAACACTTGTTTGTCTGGATTCCTGCAGCCTGAGCAAAAGTGCACAAAAACTGTATTCGGGTAACAAAGAAATTGCCGTATGAAAATTGCAGTTTAACTAAAAGGAAAAATAAAGGGTTATGTAAGACTTACCTCCACTGACAAATGAAATAAGTAAATAGGCTAAAACTTTAAAAACAGCAATGTGCTTTTAACGTTTGAAAGAAAATCTATCTGCACGGCAACAATGGACAGAGGTTAAGGTACCACCTCTGTAAACTTTAGGGCTCATAAAGAGTAGAATCTGGCAGGGCGCTGCTGAAAGTGGTGAGATTTTGCCTGGTTGCCATGAAACTGAAATTACAGCTGGTGGCATAAATTGAAAAGGCATGCAAAAAATCCAGGGAATATTTGGATCATGGGGCTACAAAGGAGGGAAACCTTCAGGGCAGAGGCATCCAGGAGTCTTTGGATCTCAACCTCTTTTGTGGTTTATTTTGTTTTCTCTCACTTCAAGGTTGAACTATACTGAAAGGCCCTTCCTTCTACTGCAAAAGAGTCAGGTTTTTTTTATATCACACTCCAGGAGAGCAAAGATGGTGCCAGGGCAGCTACAACTACAGCTTCTACTGGATCGGTGCCTGCCCAAGGAAAGCAGGAATTCAGGACTACGCTTTCCAAGGTCTTTGGCTAAACTCATTAAAACTTGGCCACAACCATGAAGTGGTTATATTGGCCCCCATCCCTTCCTCTCCCCTAACTATGCCAGGCATCAAGGAGTGCCCACCCCAGGCCCCTGCCCCTGAAGCTGCCTGAGGGGTGACCACCCCAGGAACAAGGCAAGGATGCTCTCTGGCATCAACCTGGACTATGCAGGGCACAGAACAGACTACAGAAGCCAGGGGTTCAAGGTTGCCCACACAGAAATTCAAGCCCCAAACTACCAGATAGGCTGATTTCATGCTTTTTAATAACTAGATTATTGTCTGGTTAATTCATGCAGGTTCAACTGCAAGACTCCAAGATACCCAAAAAATATTATAGGAATAAGCAACAGGATGAAAATATTTCAACAACTTTCACTTATACTAAAATATATGGAGCTAATTAATTACTTCTTTATTTTTTTAATTAATATGTACCATTACTGATTTTTAAATGCTGTTTTTCAACAGGGAATAGTTGAATCAGCACTTGAAGTCTGACTGGATTCCACAATAACAAAAGCAATTGTTTTTCCCTTGTTCTTGCGTTTTATATACTGACGACACATACACATACTTGGCACACACCACAGTTTTTACAGTGCAAAAATTCTAATGCAATTAGAAAAAGAAACCATTTCAAATGACAGGAACAAATTAAAGGAATGGCTTGAAGGTACAATCTCAAATAGGTTAGTACTTTTCATTCAGAGGAGAGTGCCTCAGGAAAAATATTTCTTCTGATTGTCTAGCAGCTTTTGAATCATTCTGTCCAGTGTTTCAGGTGTCTTGGCCATTTTTAGCTGTAGTTTGAATTATTTTATTTGTATAATTTTGTATAAACTTTTTAATTATTGTTTTGGCTACACTTAAGTGAAATAATAGAAGAGAGAAGTGTTGTTTAAGTTTTTCTTTGTTATTCCAGGCATCAGAAAACCCCGGTCACCCCTGCTTTCACATATTTCATTTTACAGTGAAGTTGGGATATTAAGTCAACCAACTTACACATTTTGATGCAAGTAAAATATAACAAAGCAAGGGCTAACTTGTGGCCCTTTACAGATCAGTGGTAGAAAAGGTGTGGAAAGCTATTTGGAGTTCCCCTGTTCTCCCCTGTTAACACATGCATGTTTCCTTAAGGAAGTGGTGATTACACCTTGTTGTTGGCAGTGCAAAGCTTAGTAAATCTTTAAATTTTTACTATGGAAGAAGGGAATTTCCTCTTACTTCTGTGGGCAGCCAGCCAGCGAAAGGTGATGGGAAATACATGACATCCTGTTCTGCCTACCTTTCATCTTTCCTGTTCACAGACACATTTTGAGCCTGACGTGCAGGTGTAATTAAAAACAGGTTGATGCCATGCACAGCTCAGCAGATGCATGAAAAATTAGTACCTGCTGTGAATCTGAGTACATTGGCTTTTATGAAACAGCCAAGTATTTGCAAATTGTCTCTTGTAGCTGCAATAATATCAACATAAGAATAAAGTGGATCGTGTGGCTTTCACTAACATAGATTGGCTCAACAGCAAACTTTTCTTAGTAGTACTGAAAGTAATGTAATACTAACTATTCATGCTGATGTTTTTCAGAGAAGTTAATAGTATTGCACTGGTATGTTTCATACTCTGAAAAAAACCTCTTTTCCTACATTTCCTGGGCATGCTGCTCACCTAGGCAGCAATGCAGCACCTGCATTTTCCAGCTGGCCACTGCTGTGCACTGGGGCTAAGGCTGGAAAGGGCTGGTATGCTGTTTGTCCTCCTTTGCCATGGTCTTTAAAAGATGCCTCTGAGGAGGATGCAGCTCTCCAGACTACTCACTGGAGGCACGTACTTGGCATGCCTAATGCAGCTGCCATACCTTCTCTTTTCTAAGGGACCCAAAACAGGAGAGAGAGATGCAGGCAGGAGGTGCTTGCTCTGCAAGCTACCTTGCCCTGCCCTGAGTGATGAGAAACTATTGCCAGGAGGGGATTCTAGGTGGGGATACATACCAGAGGTTACAGAGAGTAGAGACTGGGGCCATAAAATTTGATGGCAGCAGAGCTTTCAACTGTAGTACTTCACATACATGCCATGCTGGCTCCTCCCTGGCAACTGGCACCAAGAAAAACACAGTTAAAAAAGGATCTGTCTCTTGTCATCTGCCTCACCAGCAGTTCAGGCAGGTTTTGTTGCTTTCAACACTGGGGCAATGTTGGCTACTAAAATTCGCTCTGCTTTAGTTTAGTGATCCCAGACCATGAGTAGGAGCAGTCATTCACCTCAGATGAGTGTAGCATCGTAAATCTGTTCAGCTGCACATTTTAGCTCTGTGGTGTCAGACAGGCATAATTAGAGCTCCAGAGTCCAAGTGCCACCACGCTAGTCTTACAGCAGTGCAATTGCCCACGCTTTACGTGAGTCATCTGGTGGGAGAGGAGAATCAGGCCCAACATGTCTGGGCTGAAGCAATGATTTAATCAAACTGCTCCTTCCAGCTCTGACAAGTGTCTTTTTATGCTTCATGGTGTTTGGTTTGAAGTTGCCAGTTGGAATTTTTCACACCTGTGGTTTATTTAAACCCTTATTCTGCTATAGCTCTCACATTTAAGACAATAAATGTGTCCCGTAGAGCTGTGAAGTATTAGGTGAGGGAGACATTCATGTGCAGGTGACAAGAATAAATGAGTGCTACATTTGCTATTACTTTCCAAATACAGACAACGGCTACCCACGACCTCTCAACTCAGAAAACTGCTGTTAAATGCAGTGAGGAGCGCCTGGCTGAGTCCTCAAAGTATTCACTGTGTGCACTCTGGCTATTCATGCAAGTAAAATTTTCATACCATATATAAATATTCCCAAGAATGATCACATGGGCTGATGGTGTTCATCAGACACATTTGATAAGAGAAAAGGAATGACTTCAATTTAATGCTAACAAAAAGGTAGGAAATGCAAGCAGATACAATGTAGGTGGACATTGCCATATTTGAAAAAGTGGAGTTACAAAATAACTTAAAATCATTTTAGACAGTAGAAATATTACAGTGGGTTTATCAAGATTTTAATCTACAGGTAAGCAGACAATTAATTTTTTTAGGCATTAGAAATTTTTGGAGTTTGTTAATAATTAATTTTCAAAAATCCTGTCTTTCTCCAGAAATTTCAGGTTAACTAAGGAAAAAGCAACTGTATCTATTTGAAATTATTTGAAATCTTGCTTCAGACACAGTAGAGCTTCCATTGTCAGGGTCAGCAAGAGTCTAACATATCCAACTTTAATTTTCATCTTTAACAATTCAAACCAACTATTCAAAAAAGCAAAAAAAAAAAAGCAAAAAAAAAAAGCAAAAAAAAAAGCAAGCAACATGTTATGTGTTATCTTGTTATAGCATATTCATTTAAGGCATTTTATTCAGAACAGTCATGGTTCCTACCACTTTCCATCAGTGTCCCGCTCATCTCCCTTGCTCTATCAAGATAAATGCTTTTTAGATGCACATGGTTGAACCTTGCATTTAAACAGGCTGTAATCTCCATGGCCAGAGATACCACGAATAATTGAAATACCAGAGAATAAATAGTTTCACTAACCATGTTTTGCCTTAAATAATCAGAGCACCTGGTAGATCCACACACAGTTAATTAATTTGCTGTTTGTTTGCTCCATTGCATAATTAACTATTTAACTTCATTGCCCTCTGGATTTTCCCACTAATTAATTTTCCCTTGCTAATTAATCGATCACCTCCTTGTGCCTCTTCTTGGTTTTCTAGCCACCATGTTTACCTTCCAATTTATTGTATCAGCCTTCCTCCCTTTTTTGTATTTTCCCAATTTCCATTCCTCTTTCTTTTCCTTCTCTGCTGTTGCACACTCACCTGCCTCGGCACTGGACCAGCCCAGCCTCCTTAAGGGCACAACAGCCACCCACAGTGGAAGTGTCTGGGCACCACAATCAGGTGTTGGAGAGAGTGGGGACCTTGCTGGTAGGGAAAAAGTTATTTGAGACGTAATGGTCCCCGGAGACAGTACTGTCCTGGTTACAAATACTTCATTTTCAGTTATTAAGGCAAACATAACGGGACTGGGGAGACATGATTTAGGACAAACACAGCTTGCAGCTGTTTGAAATAGGAAGGATTTAATGATTTAGGGACTTGCTGTCCCTAAGACAGAAACTGCTCACTGGTTGTTGTCTTAAACCTACTGTTAATGTTTCATGGCATCCTGAAGGTTGCTGAAAACAGTGCTGTATGCACAATATAACCAACATTATTTAGGAAATTAGATCTTGTGGGTACAACCAAAACTTTACAGTTTTAAATAAATAACTAATGCCTAGAATACAGATTTTTTCCTCTCCACTAGGAACCAGTGTGCTCCTTGTCCAATCATCTGGGCTCACTTAATTCTCCCAGAAGTCTTTAAAGCTACATCTACTAAGCATTTTGGATATTTTTTTCTCACAAACTGATTTTGTGAACTTGCGAGGTTTAGGAGTGCGATGGTGACTCTGAATTCAGTCTTCCAATGTTAGACTCTCATTACCTAAGTATAGCCAATACATTTTATTTCTGTGAAAGCTTGTTTGGATTTCCGTCTGCTCCACTGTTTTCTGGTTTAGATTTCTCATCTGAATGCTGTCCAGAATTCGGTGTTTACGCTACTATTCACCATATCACTTTTTGCTAATTGCGTCCATATTCGGGGGAGTCACGTGTGCCAAATTGCTGAATTGTGACTACACTTTCAGGCAGCTACTAGCACCTCCCCAAAGAGGCAATTAAAACCCCAAACAGTGCAGGGGCAGGAAAATTGCCTGTGAGAGGCTCAGGGGGTCACCCAGCATTCCTTCAGAAATGTACTTTCTGTGTGTTTGACCTTTCTTATAAAAGAGGGGATATTTTCACTGCAAATTTTCTGTCTTTCTTTCAGCAGACTAAAAGGTTGTTTCAAATGATCACCACTTGAGATGATCAGGCAATGTTCACTTTGACTGATAGCATGAGAGTATCAGTTCTGCCCTGACATTGGTTCGGTGAAGGACTGAAGTAGGCTTTTCATTTTATGCACATGAGGAACTCTGCTGACCTCAGCAGGACTGCACACACCTTCAGAGGTAAGTACGTAATCACATGTCTTGATTTTCCTTGAGATTGCTCCTACAGGTTGATATCACTCTTGGAAAGGGACCTTAGGCAACCAGATCACAAAGGCTCTGAAACACAGAGCAGTGGGGCCTAATTGCCGCCTAATCTAGTCCTAATTATGGACCCTGCTTTCCCAAAACATTGACACGATAGAGCTTTTTGTTCCTATTACCAAATAAAAGGAACAAAATCCCTTAATTCAGTATTCTAAGTAACAACAGGTGAATGTAGCAGAACTGAGGCAGATGACATTTCTGGAAACACAAAGAATCTCCTGTGATTGAAGGATCATCATTAAAAGTAGTAAGAATGGATTTTTTTAAAAATTAGCACAAACTATTGGGTCATACAGGAATTCATTTTGCTTATATATAACAGAGGAACTGGTGGGAAGAAAGAGGAAAAAAAAAGTTTTCTGCCCTGTGCTGATGAGAATCACAAAATAACTCCATGTCCAGTCCTGCATGTCCTCAGTGGTCTGGAGAAAGTGTCTCTAAGCCCCAGAGCATCCCTTCAGCCTCCAAAGGAGCCTACTGTGGCTATGGGGGAAACCTAGACACGGAAACTTAAAATGTTCATTTGCCTTAAATGTGCTCTGAAAACATCTCTATATGAAGCTTCACTCATGTTACACCTGGACACATGTTTTTGGATATGTGTCTTCCATTTGAAAACCAGAAGGCTTAAAAATGCTTCTGTGTCTTTGGAGGGGGGAAGGGGAGGGAAGGGACAGAGGATTCAATTTTCCAGCATCAGGGTCCTTGAAGCAGTTCTGCAGTGGCTTCAAGCTTTCTCAAGAGCTCATTTTTATGCTGCATTATATTTACCCGGGCACGTTCCTAGACACTGAGGGAGCAGCTCAGGCCTGGCAGCAGCTGTATCTAAGATGAATTGTTTGGTGCTGGGTAAAGAGTGCAATAAAATCCCAACAGCTCTCGGTACTCTAGATTGCACCTTGGCAAAATAAGTGTATCCATTCACCCTGGAGGTGGGACCACCAATAGAAAGCCTTTCCATAAAGATGAGGAAAACCTTCAGGAAAATGGGGAAAGGCTGTTTTTTCAGCCAAAGTACTCCACCTTTCCATTTTGAAAACCACTAAGAGGGAGGATAGTACGAGCACTTGGTGACTGACGGGAAAGGTGAAGACCACATGTGTCAGCAGCAATGGTCCCTGCTTACCAGACAGCAGCTACAGGCCGTCCCCAAGCATCTCTCCTTCAGTGGACCACCAAAATCCTCAAACAGCAAGTCAAGCCAGAGTGGCTGAGGTGGGGTGAAGAAGAGCAGGTGTGCAGTCGCCACGGGAAGGCCAGCCTGCCCCAGGCTGTCCATGGCGCCATGGCCTGAGCACAGCCCCAGGGCAGCAGGAAGGGGTTAGTTACACTTGAGGTTCACACATCATTCTTGAAGGGCTAGAATGCAGATGCAGCTCAAATTTGCCAAATATTTGAGATGGTTTGTTGTCTCCAGGACTGGTTTGCTGGTAGCAGGATTGAGAGGAACAGGAATGTTCATGTGCTCCACCCCTAAAATGGGGGCTCCATGGTGCATCTGTCAGGACCTGCTGCCTCCCCCGTGGCAGATCCCTTTTGCCTCTGCTGGTCCTGTGGAGGAAATGTCAAGGAGTGAGGAACAAATGGAGATTTGTCTGGTTCAGTGGCTTTGAGACAACACGTGGCAACATAACATGGAGGCAGATGTGAACCTTCAAAAAAAGTTGGTTGTGACCCATGGAGAGCACTGAGCCCAGCTGGGCAGAGGGTCCGAGTGGTGGGTACTTTCCTGAACAGACATTTCTGGTGTAAGGGGAACCTGGCAGAAAATGGCTTTGTTTTAATTCACTTAAAGTTATATTTTCTGGGGGAAGTAACTCCAGAGAGTGTTGTCTCCATCTCCTTTGAAGGCGGCATGCCTGTCACACAGGCAGAGGGGTGATGACAGATTTCTGGTTTCTGTCAGATTTCTTCCTTTGCCTCTTTGTCCAGACTCTTCCTGTCCCCCGTACCACCCCCCACCCCCCCCGCCATCATCAGTCCCGTATCTTGCTTTTCCCCACCTTTCCCTGCCAATTCCTTCCTCTTCTGCCACTTTCTACCATTAAATGGAGGCAGGTGGGTTTCTGAACTTTCCAGGAGAAAACGGCTGCTGGCAGCAGGCCAGGGACCTCCCTCACCTCTGGCTGCACTCAGCCCCCAGCAAGTCGGTGGTGGTGGTGGGAGGGGGCCGGGGGGAGCAGCCAAGTGAAATGCTTCAAGCTGTGAGGCTTTTTCTGTTTACATTGCAGGCCAAACCTCTTGGATTTGGACCAGAATGGCCACTTTTGTGGAGGCAGATATATCTGTGGAGAGGAGGAAAGTAACGCATATCCTGGTCATCATGCTTTTTATTTTTTTTTTATGATTATTATTTTAATTTTTTTTGTTTTCCCCCAGGGAAAACAATAATGCGCAGTAACACTCTTTCTGCTGCAGGCTGTACGCTATCCTGCCCGACTGGAGCAACGGCTGGGAAAGCTGACATTGTCCCGTGAATTGGGAGCAGCTCTCGGATGCAAAAAGTCACCTCTGTGCAAATGCCACGCTGCTCCAGATCTTCCTTTTTGGGAGGGCAGATTACTCAGAAGGAAGTAACAAGGCAAGCCTGGTGTCATGTGGAATAGCTGAAATTCCTCGAGTTCCTTTTTGCCAGGATTTCAAGCTGTGAAAGACACATGATCTCCAAGGCTCGAGCCTATAACTGAGGATTTTCCCCAACAAAGATGAATAGGTAGCTGTACAATTTTTGTTCTATTTTTTTTTCTACATCTGCCAAAAGCCGTAGTAGATACTGTGTTAAATCATCATCAGGGCCTGCATTTGGAAGCGGTAACCTCACATGGGGTTTATCAAAAGGAATATGGCTACTCCTTAGCCTCAGGAACTGAGCTGCCCTACGATTGCTTTTAGAGAAAAATAATTAGAATTCTGGCTCATTTTCTGCCATTCACATGTCACAGCACTTCTTGAAACTGTGGGCTAGGGTCCAGTGGCCTCAAAAGCCTTATTGCTATATTTGGTCTCAGTCAGGGGCCAGTAACAAGCTGTATATCTATAAATCTCTCTTGTATGTCTGTAGCAGGAGTGGCTGCTTGTTTTCATATTGATAGGTAATGAAGTTTAAGTACTGAATAGCTTCATGCTGAGATTTGCTGATTCATCAGGAGTCTATGAGATGGGTGAAAGGAGAAGCTTGACTCCTTGCTACACCAGTGATTTGCTAATTGTCCAGCCCAGTCTGTCAGAGGGCACCCAATTAACAGAAGAGCCATTGCTATTTTGGCAGAGGAAAGGTCTGTCAATAAACTAAGGAAAGGAGTGTTGAAGCTGCCTAAAGTTAGAGATCAACAGCCTTTGGGGAGGAGGTAAGAAGATTTGAATTTGAAAAAAAACAACCTGTAAGAGGCACTGAAGGAACACAGTGTAAATAAAGGTTAGCATGTTTTACCAAGAAGGCCCAATGACTTTGATCTCCTTGAAGGAAAACTAAGTGTAATTTGCTTTCATTTGTCTGTCACACATGGCTTTATAAACCTTTGCAATTCTTGTTATCTGTTTCAGATTTTTTTTTAAGTATCTTTACTGAACTTAAGATCAAAGTTAGTTTCTGGATAATTAGCTAACAACAACATTTCATGTAGGAATCCTTCTCACTGTGTGTCTAGAGCACTCAGACAAAGAGCCAACACCTCTGCGAGTTTTTCTGTGGTATCCAAGGTCTCCACTTTATATACCTCTGCTTCCCAGGTGAGCTTGAGTGCTGGTATTGCAGGAAAGAGAGAGGAAGTATTTCTTGGTGACCCCATGCTGATCCAGAAACACTGCGGGGTATTAAGAAATGAGGTTATATCTACAGAAAGTTTGCCACAGATTTCACTTGGGGCAAGGGTTTTACCCATGGTCTGTCCAGCTCTTGTCTGACTTGTGGACTAGGTGCTCTTGGAGAATGTTTGCCCAGCATGAATGACCAAGTCAGCAATATGCTGCTGCCAGCTCGGCCATGGTGGCTGCCCTCTTGCCTGGGTAAAAATAGCACAGGTTAAAAGCAAAATGATGATGCTAATGCAGCTTATTTCATTTTTAACGATAGTTTTGAATGTAGCCAATTACCGCAAGCAAAAAGCAACTTTATCACCTCCATTTGACTTTTTTTTTTCTTCTAATGCAGATATGTACACCTTTGTGTTATTGCCTTAGTTTTGGAGATGAGAAAGGAGAACAGAGAAGGAATGTCACTTGTCCCTGATGATGCAGCCATTGTCAGACCCGTGAGGGGGGCTCTGAAATGCCTTGCTCTTAGTCTCGTTTTCATTCCCCTGGGTTACAAAGACATGACAGATACAGTACATGTTCTGTTCTTACACTCTGCATAGCAAAATCAGACAATTAGGAAGACTCTTTGAACACAAAGACTGAAGACTGAGTAAACCAGACATATACTTTCTGCTGGTTTCTTTGTTTTTTAATGAAAAAAGTGTTTATTTAAACTCTGAGATAAATCCTGTTTATCTGCCACCAGGTTAAATCTGATTTGATTTCCCCAGTTCTCTCTAAAGGCGCTTTTTTTTTCTCAGCTTGAATTACATTGAATAACAGTAGAATTACCATCACATAATGTTAGTCTAAAAATACATGTACCATTATTATTATCAAATGGATACAAGTATGCATTGCCAAGTAAAAAGAAAGCTGTGAAATATTATGCCTTGTATGAGTATTTTTTTCATGATCTTCCAGAACATGAAGGATAGCCACGGGCTGCCAGAAACTCAGTTCTGAAGGATAGATGCAACTGTGGTTTCCATAGCTATGCAAGGTTTTCTATAGCACTCATCACCATGGTATCTAAGCATCTGTTGCTGCTGCTGTTGCACACTTTAGTCTATGGTGTACTGAAGAGAATTAACTGAAATAAATAAATAGAAGGTCCTTGAGTCCGGCCATCCTTAGTGTGGAGTGACTTGGGCCAGGTTCACTTTTCAAAAGCGATTGTTAATTTGTCTTTTCACATCTCCCCAGTTGGTAAGCTTCTTGTTTTTGTGAGACCTTACTGTAAGGGCATCTCTTGTGTTATGGTTCAGTGGCTTGGCTGGTGCCTCTTCCGCAGGCCTGGGCACACAGCTGTTCAGGACATGAGCACTGGGCACGATGGAGACCACAAACAAGATCCTCAGCTATGTACCAAGCTAGGTTGCTTCATTCAATCTCACCGGCTTCTTCGGGACCTGTGGATCCCAAATCCTACACACTTCTTTTGCTATATGTTGGACAAATTTTCTGGCAGAGTGGTCAGAGGATGACCACTTCTGATCAACCTTCTTCCTCTGAGAGGATGATCATTCCGCTTATAGGGAAGCATGTCTTAGGACATATTGAAACAATGCAATGCTGATGAAATATTCGCAAAGTGATAAGGTATCAAAGCTCAGACAGACCCACCATGCAAAGCCACTGGAAATACATGTATATAATTTTGTGTTTGACATCAGTTTTAGATTTTTTTTTCTTGGTCTTTCTAGCTAAAGATGCAATTGTAGGCTTTCATCCTGTCTGCACTACAGGAACTCAATGTTGGGAATTCAATTTTCCCTTGTCAGTTAAGATCTCTCTTTGGAGATATATTCAGATTTTTCTTCTGTCCAGAAGATTTCCTTTATCTTTAATCAGGGAGGTTTAGGTCTTTCTTTTACCAGACCATTGTTTTTCCTATCCATTTTAACAACGCAAATATTTCTTGGGGATGGTCTGATGCAGTTTTTATTGGCTCAAATATTAAATAACTGGTGTGCTATCTCATCCTTGGCTATATTCTGTGATGATGCAGATGCTCTCTGTACTTGGAAAGCAACATCTGAACTCAGAGCAAAATCTTCCTTTAATGCAATCCGTACGTTGTATAAGAACATGTACGTTGACAACCCTACTTTATGCATTTGTATAAAAAGAACCAGGGGTGCAAGCTTATAACTCAGTTTTGCCTGAAACCAGAAACAAGAGTAACTTTTGAGTCAGTAGCAGGGCCTGAAGTAACCTCGTCCACAGGTCTTTCTCTCAGAGAGATTTAATACAGCTCTGGATGAAAATGCCAAGGTCAGGTCTTGGAAGGCATACAGTGTACATCACTGTCCTTGTATAGCACTGGGACAGAGGCAAGAAGCCCTTCCTCAGGTCACAGATGTTTTCAGATTGCACAAACAAGCACTGCTACTAGTGAAGCAGTCCCACTATTTTGCAGTGCCTCTTCCTTCCCTCCCCACTCTTCTTTTGCTTGAGCTGTCACAAACCTTTGCACCAAAGCAGTTCAGACAAGTGACAAAGTCAAAACTAACTCATACAAATGCTTCACACTAAATCTGCCCAATGCCCTGCTCCAGTTCATGGCACAGCACTTGTGCTTAAGGAAGGAGATGGCATTGGGTATAAAACTCATAGCTTGGACTGGATAACATAATTTCTCCTGATATGAGCCCTGGATAATTCCTGGTTTAAGGGAATCATGAAACTGTGTCATTAAGGAAGAGTTAACTAGTTTGTGAGTGCTGAAACAGGTAGGGTACTGACCCCTAATGACTAATTGCTGAGACAGCTCAGGTGTTTCCTCATTACACTCTGTTGTTGAATCCACCTTACTGTGGATCTCTCACATTACCTGTCTTGAGTGTTCTAGTCTTTTAATCCGTGGCTTGCAAATTAGCTGCAGGACTTCAGGGGATGGTTCCTTAGTCAGCCCTTTTCAGAAGGGTCTCCGTTTTAGTGGGGTGAAATTACAGCAGGCATTTGTAGTTCCAGGTTTCTTAGCTGACCTATTTCCTCTAGTTTTCTCAGCACATTGTCACTGGTTAAATAAAGCCTCATTAGGAGAGCTGGCCCCTTTTTCTGATTGCAATGTTCAATTTTGTATTCACGGGTTCCTTTACTGTTTTCCTCAGTTCTTAAAAAAAAATTCTGTCTGAATTTGGGGCAGGGCAGGGAATTCTGAAATGCTCCCTCCTTAGTCTGCACTAGCAAATATTGTAAAAATCAGATTCTAAAACTTCCTATAAACTCAAATGTTTTGAGAAAAGCCTGGAGCCTCTGCTCAGGAGTGGATGTCCTGCAAGAGCAGCAATTACTGTACAATAAAGCAGTCAACACGTCTTGTGTAATTAGCATGAGTCTTTATTATAGAAAAATCTACAGAGCTGACAGATCAGTCCAAGAAAGCCACCCTACTCCACACACACATGAGCAGACACAAGGGCTAAGAGGATGCACCAAAATAGCAGCCCTCAGTTCCAGCTGAAAGCAGCCTCCCTTTTCTTTCACCGAGCACCCGCCACGAGGCTGGAGACGGCTGGTTTTGTGGGACAAATGGAAAAGGGACCCAAGAAACAGATTCCCACCCCCACCTTCTGTCTGCCTCACCCAGGCCCTGTGGGCAGTGAGCTGGGGGTCTGCCACCCAGCTCTGATCTCCCCCCGCTCTGCTTCAGCCCTTGCACAAAGAGCTGTCGATAGCGGCAACATGTTCCTCTCCACGCATGCACATAGTACTCACATCCCTGGTTTGATAATGGGAGGGGGCAGACTCCTCATTTGCCACTCGAAATCTCACTTGAAACTTGAAAAGAAAATGAGTGGGGGAGAGAGAGAGAGAGAGAGACAGTATTACAAATTGGCATTTAAATTTGTCAATTAAAACTGCTAAGATTCACTACCTTGGATTTTTGCTGTATCACTGCCTAGTTATGTTCTTTCAGTGCCTCTGTCCTGCTTCCTTCTGCAGGTTTTGCAGCAGCCTCCTGTACTTATGCTGCCTTGCAGAACACCACAGATAATTTTCTGTTTTTTATTAGCTTTCTGAAAACACATGGAGCTGGGCTCCTTCACTTCAGCCCCCTTAAAGTTTAATAGGGTGTCTATTGTAAAGCTAACTTTTTCATTCATTTGCTCATACAGGGAATATTTCCTTTGAACAGCAGGCATGTTCTGCTAGAAAAATCCCTTTGGGAAAATATGAAGCTTTGAGAAATGTTCTGTCCTCCCTCAAAGAGGTCCCTTCTGAACACAGACAACTTCTACTGCTATTTAACTATCAATAAAACCCCCCTGCTGTACCAGTATCTGCTGAAGTACTAAGCTCTGCAGCAATCCATAATTTCCAGGGAAATGTAAGCAATTAACCTGATTTTAATGTTATGCAGGTATGTTACCAACAGTCATCTGTAATTCTTTAACATTCTTCTCAGTGTAAATCACCTCAGAGGCAGGGCAGCCCCTTTTCTAAGGAATTTCAACAACTGCTGAGTTAAAAGCCAAGAACGGAGAAATAACTTTTATAAGGAAAATATACCTCAAGATTTATCACTTAAAAAAAAAAAAAAGGGAGAGGAAATAAGAAAATAATGTGGCAAAAGCCTTGATTTTCATTTAATTCAAAGTGTAAAAAGGCCTTGGTAATATGGCTGCCCAAGAGGAAGACTCCAAAGAAAATCATTGTGACATATATTTAAACTAACTAAATTGCTTAAGATTGCACATGATTAACTATTTCTGCAGATTTGAAGTTTGCAACACATTTTTACATTTGAACCCAAATGTAAACAAGATGTTGCTCAGAGACCACATAGGAGCATGAGATGAGAGCGTGTGCTGGGTAAGAGAAGAGGACAAAAGCTTCCCTTTAATTTACTTTCCAAAATTCAGGCTTCTGCATTTAGGAGCAAAACCTGAAAAGCACTTGCTTACCTGTTTGTGCTCTTGTAGGTATGATACCACCAATGCACGTGTTTTCAACAGCAGCACATGAATTCCCACTGTGTGCAGCGTTCCTCTCCCATTGGAGCTATCCCCAAGGACCTCTTTTGCAATGGGAACAGAGTAGGCCGAGCTGCATTTTCAGTGTCACCCTGGCAACCGCTTTCCCCTCCATCTAGATGTCACATCAAAGAGATGTTCCTGCCACCTCTCAGGTTTAACACAAGCCTTACAACTGCTGGGGAGGTCTCACAGCCCTGGCCCTGGAGATTGGAGAGTATCTTTCCCCACACCTCCCTTTTGAAACTGCTGAATATTTAGCTTTCACACAAAGAAAACCAGGAAAACATGGACTAGCTATAATTTTTTAAAAATCAGAATTCAATAGGATTAATTTAATTTTTTGTGATTTTGAGTTTATCTCTGGATACTGCAATGCTTGAGGTTAGCAGTACTGCCCACAATTTATCCCAGAAATTTGAATTTGTATTTCTGCAGCTGATAAGTGAAATACACTTTCCATATATTTTTTGGAGCACCTCTAAGGAAGCCATATTGTCTAGCCAGCACAAATATCCAGGGCAGTAGGATGGGTATTAAACCTTCTGCCCCTTCCCATGGGAGGCTGGGCAGGTTGCCCAGAGCAATGCCTGCTTGCCTCCCTTGCCCCTGCCAGCCCAAATTACTTCTGCTCCTCCAGTTTTAGGCAGCCCACCTACAACATGTCCCAGTGCTGAGCATCCTCAGCCCTCGCTTCTTATGCACATGTGGCAGCAGCAGCAGTAGCATCTCTGCAGGCAGGTGAGAAGTGAAGGATCTCCACTGTCATGTTATTTTATATTTATCTTCTTCCACTTTATTTTTGTGTTACTGATGCTTCTGAAATCTCAGTCTCAGAGCATCTCTTGCTTATAGAGTCACTCAACGTGGAACTTCACTTAAGGTCATTCAAAATACCAGGAGTAATCCCAGGTCAATCAAAATCAGAAGCAAGATCTTCACATGAAATTTTCTTTCTGAGGCCAGAGCTGCACAGTGTGAAGACATATGGGCTCTTCCTGAGGCAAATATAACAGCGGCCCATTGCGCATGTCTTAAAGCACTTTCCACCCAAGCTCCTCACAGTGTTTTGACCTGATTAAGTATTATAATGCCCATTTTAAAAACAGGGAACCTGTGGCCTATGGGGCTTCCTCCAGCCACACAAAGTGTCTAAGATACACTCAAGACTGCAAGAAAATACTATATGCCTTCAGTTTTGGCTTTTCCTTCCATTGACGATTCTTTATTGCATACTAGAAAGAAAAAAATAAAACAAAAAAAAATTTTAAAAATTATTAAAACTGGGAGCATAACTTAGGGAAAGCACTTATTCTCCCACAACAATGAAATGCTCCTGCAGTTCATCACTGGGTCCACAGCTTCCCATCTGCCACTACTGGCAGAAGAAACCAGTAACTATTAAAAACTTTCAAAAACTAAGTAATGCCAGAGGTAGGAAAGCAGCATATATGTTTCTTGCTGCCTGTTTAGGATGGTGACAGGAAAGAAAAGATCTTCTTTTTTGGTCCGCTGTGATCTCTGCTTGAGTTGTCAGTGCCTAGGAAAGGAAAACTGGTACCCAGCTTCTACACATCCACCACCATCCAGAACTCCGAAGCTGCTGTTTCATGTACTAAGAGATGTGCAGAAGCGGGTCAAAAGCAAAGTGGGTGGAAGGGAGATGTCTCAGATACCTGAATGTAAACAGCAGGTGCCCAGCTAGTAGTGACTGGTGCTAATGGTGACATGAGAAGGGAGCCTGTGCTGAGAAGTCCTACTTCTGTGTTCCTTGTCAGGGACAGTGTTTTAGGCCACCAGAATAAGTAACCCTTATAACAGGTGCATCTAAGAGGCTTGATCTACAATTTGCATGACAATGGAGGAGTCTCATTTCTCACTCAGTCATGGAGTTTGAATGTGAGTGGACACAGATTCTGCCAAGTGCTGTTCTAGACCAAAACTTCATCTGTGTCTCAGTTCTGGAAAAAGAAAAAGGCAAAATCTTTTAGTGAAGCCAATAAAATTTGTGTGGAAGAGGAGATAAAAAGGCAGCATTCCCTTAAAATTATTGAAAAAGTCCTAAATCCACAAAGACATTTTCCATTTAATATTACAGTTAAGATGCATGGCAAAAAAATCCTTCACTGTAAACTCATCAATACAGATGCTCCAGATTAATGCTGATATAAGTGAAATCTGTATCCCACCCACGTAAGAACCCTGTAATTAGCAGGTGGGAGATCACACATGGTTGTGTGCAAAATGTATATATATTTAAAAAAAACCCCAAATCTGCAATGGAATAGAGCTAGTTGATTTCCCATTCTGTGTTTGTTCCCAATAGTACTTTTGGAAAGTTGTGGGGTTTTTTTCCTCCTCCAGGAAGATGTTGGTTGTGTGAAGCAGCACAATTTCCCCTGGAGTGCAACTGTTAAATGGCATCGGCCGCCTGCCACAAGCTGCTGGTCTGCACATTGCTGATCCTCCTCGAGAACCACGGCAGCGTGGGCAAGAGCGAGCAGCATCCACAGTGAGACGTGACACTCCTTTACGTGGCTTTAATGCTGGAGGAGGCCAATGTGTGGAGGGACAGAGAAAGCCCGTTCTCTTTTGAGCAGAGGCAGGCACTGAAGGGACAGGATGTTTCTGAAGTGCTGTGGTCCCACAAAACCCACTGAATGTCTCGCAATACCAGGATTACGCAGAATTTAAAGAAGGAGAAAGTAAGTGGAAAAACAGAGCGACTAAAAGGTCTATCAGATCTGACAGTCTACAAATATGGGAGACAAGTGGAAGAAATGTAAACCATACTTCACACTGTGTCTGTAAGCAATGAGTGCTAGTGAAAAAGGACACAGATCTGGCTCCTGACAGTAAATGAGTCTGATACCTTTGATGTGTTTAACAGTTTCCAGTTTTCTCAGGCAGAAGAGGATAGCAGAAATTTAGCAATCCCATATTCCCATCACAATGCAACATGTAAGATATTTGTAACACATTTGTAACACAAAGGTACAAAAATGAGGAAGAGGTTACTGATCTAATGACTAATCTTGTAACACAGGTTAGTGAGAGGCTTGCAATTTAAACATGGGGAAAAAAAATCCCAACCTCAGGGGTGGACAGGAGAGCAAATATCACCTTGAGGAGAGGGTGTCCAGCAGCAGAGCTGCCGGGAATCGCAGATGGGAAGGGACAGTGCTCTGCTGACAGCTCTGTGCTTGAGAAACCACAACACCACAACATCTGTGTGGCTCAGAGGCACCTACAGCTCGATGTCAGATGGTCCTCAACACAGCACAGGCTGTTAGTAGGTATGGTGACTGGGCTGGCCATAAGGGTCTCTAACTGCCTATATTACAACCTATATTATGGTTTGTTATGCGTCTGGTTTTAGCTAGGGAATAAAAATGAACAGTTGGGAATTTATCCTGTGAGGGACCTGGTTTCAGGGACAGGGAGCCAGTCAAGCACTCACACATTTCTGGCATCTCTTGTTCTCTCTGTGTGTTCTGCTAGTCCTCCCTCCTCAGGAAGGGGTGCACCTTGCAGTCTGGGAGACATTGTTGTAGGATAGAAATTGGAAGGAAGGCAAGGAGCTGGAGGCTGCTACAGGGAGTGTTTTAGTTTGACAGGGTAGGAAAAAATGGAGCAATCTGCAGTAATGGCAAGGGAAAGTTTTGTTTTGGTTTGTTTTTTGCTTTTGCTCTGTGCAACTCTTTTGCTGTTTCATTCAATTCCCAACCTCTCCCTCTCCAGTATTGCTCCATCCCTCCTCAGCCAGCCCCTTATGCCTCCCACTCACACGTTTGTTAAAGATTAATTATTTCCTTTACACTCATCCTTGCCAACCTTGGCCTTCCCCCCCTGCTTTTCCAAGTTCCTTCACCTCCGCACAACGCAGCTTCTGCTCACTTAGAAATCCCCCATTTGAGAGCAAACAAACCTCTATCCAACCAGCCAGGACCATTTTTTCTTCCACTCCCCCAGGGTAAATCACCAACCCAACCTTGGAGCCAGACCCTTCTTTGACCTTGACACTGAGTGCATCCTGCCACGTCACAAAGAAAACCTCACATCCCTGCCATCTGTTGCACCTGGTCTCAGAAACTCCTTTATTTCTTGTGCTGGCCCTGGAAAATGGAAAGAAACAGAAGGAGACCCTATGACTGGCCTTTATCAGATCAGCCTGATCTAGTCAGAAGCTGATGCACTTGGCTTGGGTAGCCCAAGGGCTCGTGGGGTTGTCTTTACCCAGAGGGATGTAGCCAAGCTGCCCCGAAGTACTGTGGCCACCCAGACTGCCATGCTGGTAGTCGTCCAGTGCTAAGCCCAGTGCAGCTTGCAAGATAATTTCCACCCCCAGTGCCCAGAGTTCAGATAGCTGTGGTTCTGGATTAGTTGCTGGGACTTTGTCCATCACCTGTAATGAACAAACTGCAGTGCAGCTACCTAAAATATAGCTCGTGTGTAGGGGAAGGCTGGAGGCAAGAGAGGGGAAGACGCAAGTCATCCAGGCACGGAGAAGAAGAGATAATGAGGAAAGTAGGTTTTGATAATTTTTTCCCCTCGCAAAGAACACCTACACCTTGCCCACGACAGGAGTGTCAACACTCATATCAGCTATCACATATCATATTAGAACTTGGGGGTTTTGGGAGGATTTTTGTCTGGCGGTTTTTGGTTGGGATTTTTTTTTTTCCTTTTTAAATAAATTGTTACTCCATCTTACTAGCTGAAACTTGAGGAGCCTCCTGAGAAAGAGGTAGCCCCTCTGCTGCCATCCAGTATGAATACATTCATTTAAAGACAGAACAAATGCGTTCGTCTTTGAAATGACTCTGACGCTGCTGGCTGAAAGAGCTTTTTGCATTCAAAATGGTATGAGTGTGTGAAGTGTGAAAGATGCATATAGAACGCAGACTAGCAAAGCAGACTCCTTTCTCCTTATTAGGAGGATTTATTTTTTTTTCCCCGTTCAGAGCCACGCATCACTGGGAAAGTGGGTACTGATAGCATTCTTCGTTTGCCTCCCTAAACACAGGAGGGTGTTTGCCTAAACATGCAAGCACAGGAGCAAGACTTGTGTATTTTGTATAGGAAGCTGCTTTTGTTTGCTGCCAGTAGGATACACAATGTGCTCTCTACAGGGGATCAAGAT
Source organism: Scolopax mira (assembly GCA_004320125.1). Classification (NCBI taxonomy): domain Eukaryota; kingdom Metazoa; phylum Chordata; class Aves; order Charadriiformes; family Scolopacidae; genus Scolopax; species Scolopax mira. The sequence continues at coordinate 158,454 of BJBW01004308.1, forward strand.
GTAGGGCTGTGCAAACACCGAGCAGCAATACCTTACATAACTGGCCCTGGGGGAGAGTTACGTGTCATGAGGAGAAACAGTTTTGCCAGGAAAGGTAAAACACAAGAGGCGATGTAGAATTCATGGAAGAAAACAAGAGGCCGGTGGAAAAAAAAAAAAATAAAAAATTAAAAAAGCAAACTATTGGTGCAGATTATCACCAGGCAGACCGCTCCGAGGGAAACAGCCGCAGAGCTATGACTGCGGATTCACAGTCGATTCATGGCTCATTGCAGTGCCTGCAACCATAACCCTTCCCTCGTGGGGGATTTGGGCTGTCTGCCGGCACCAGGCAGGTGGGATGGCTCGTCTGACACTTGCCGTGTCGCTCCGGTCCCTCAGTGGACAGCAGCTTCTCCCAGATGGAATTAAAGGAAAGGGATGCTGCTGCAGTGCCGGAGACAGAACTAGCTTTAGGGGGAGAAAAAAGCTCCACTGTCTGCGTGGTTTGGGGAAAGGGGTGCTGGGTGTGTGGTGTCCCCTGGGTCAAGCACTGGGCCAGGAAAGACCAGGAATGTTTAGGGATCTGCTAATATCCCCATGCTCCTCCCCAGGGGACTGCCTGGATGTGGGATGAGGACAAAGCACAGTGGGCTGGCCCCACAGGGCTGGCCAGGACCTCTCTGCTCCCGTGAAAGCCATTGTGGACCTATATGTACAGAAAAATCCTGTAGTGGCATGACACGGTCTGAGATTTGCACATGGGTGAAAGGACAAGTCCACCCTGGATGGCTTGGCAAAGGAAAAGAAAATCCTCTGGAAAGAAAGAGAGCCTGGATGGAAGAATGAAATGGGCTTGGAATTTATTGACAGCCTGAAACTCTACGTACAAGAAGGTTACTCACTGCTGGGCCTGCTGAGAAGTTTGGCCTATTGTAACCAGCAGCAGCTTTTCTAAACCTAAGTAAGTGAAGAAAGGACAGGGACAATATCACCATCCATCCCAGGGAGTCCCCTGAAACTGTGTATTCTCTTGTTCTCCCTGACTCACCAACACCATCTTCTTCTTTTTTAAGCCATCCTGCTAATACTTATTTCTGTCTGGGAAAGTCAGGGATTTCAAGTGACCTCTCAGAAGCATTGACACCACCTGGAGACCAGGAACATGAAAGCAGCCTCACCGGCACTATCCATCCAAAAAGAAGAAATTAAAGCCTCCTAGGAAAAGAAAACCATCTCTGTATGATTTCCTTCTCCAGCTTCTCAATAGCATTGCCTTCAAGGACAATGCAGGCGTCTTGGCAATGCAGGACATTGTTAGGAGCTGAAGGTCTCAACCAAGACATCAGTAAACATCCAAGCTAAACAAACTTAACATGCTCTTTGACGAAGTACATTATTCCTGCCACTTCAGTGAGGGTCCTTCACCTTCACTGATAGCAAATGTTTGCTGACAATCACTGCAGACAGAGTTTCAACAAAAAGATGGAAAAAGTAATGTAAGCTGGAAGCAGCAGTGAGCTGCCATACTGTGTCTGATGTTAAGCAGGGAAATGGCTTTGATTTTTATAGATGTCTTTTGCACTTCAGAAAAGTACTGTAATTGCAGATACCAAACTGAGTAAGAAATAGCAGTACTGCTGCCAGTGCAGACGAAACACTCCCCAAAGCCTGTTATTAATAGAAAAGCAGTGGCATTGTCGGCAAGATAAAAAGGTCAGGGATAACTTTTAGCCATTTTCCAATTAAAAAGAAGAAAAAAAAAGGAAAAGAAAAAGAAAGTCATTCTTGTCATATTCTGGGGCAAAGCAGAAGTACAGATTAGACTAACACTGTATTTGCACCAGGCTGAGAATGCAAATGCCTGATTATTAGATATCTACAGAGGAACAAAGTCCAAGGCAAACAGCAATGCAGGTCTCCCTTGGCCAGCTCTGCAGCCCTGCTCCCAGCCCTGGACACACCACCCCAGTCTGGGCCCGGATGCTGGGAAACAGGGAGTGCTGCTGCCTCGGGTAAAAGGTCTGAGACCTGGACTGAAAGCTCTGTAAAGAGCAGGGGATTTTTAGTATCGTCACTGTTGAAAGCAATAGAGCTTTGCTGAGAGTTCGAGAACAAGTTAGAAAATACTCCAAATCTGCTTGTACGCTTTCTCTCCGTCTGTGAAAAATGCTCATAAGACCCAAAGCCTGAGAACTGGCAGGAATTTTAAAAAAAAAAAAGGTATTTAATCCACCAACAACCTACCACCACCACCAATAACCTACCACCACCACCAATCTGAAGGAGATTTGAGGAATAAATAATTCCCTTCTTCAAAAGATGCATAACAAATTGTATTTTTAAAAAGTCAAAACCACAGGAAAAAAACCATACAACCAGCCCCATGGAGAACAGACGCTTAAACAGGATTTCTAGAAGAATTTACATTAGAGGATAGATTTGAGAGAAGTGATTTTTTCTGCTCCTTTGCAGTATTTTTTATTATGTACAACCTTATTAAAAACTTAAAATATGGAATTGACATACCTTCCATCTTTGTCATAAAACTCTTATTGAAATAGCAGTAACTGAACCAAAATAACTACCTGAAACAATAATTTTAGTCAACTCTATAGAACCTGAATTCAATTTGTAATCACAAAATAATGAAATATTTGATCCTGGATTTTCAGCCTCATGTTTATGCTTGCAGGTTGGACACAACCATTACTTCTTTTACAGAAATATTTTAAGTCCTGCATCCAAAATTATTTGCAGTTCTGGTATAAGTGTTTGCAGAATTGGAGCTTTAATGTACTTCTGAAAAAGAATGAATCGGTAACCTGAAGGAAAAGATATATGAACTGCAACTGCAGAACAATTTTCAAGCGTGCTGTTCTTTGTAGCATGTAACACAACAAGAGAAAATTCTGTGTTATTTTTAGAATTTAACCTGAAAATACAGATACTACTGTATTTTTATCAGAACCTTGACAAAACAGAAGTTAAGTTCTCCTTACCACATGGTTTCAGATATTTTAGAATGTAGCCTGAAGAAATTACGACTTGAGATATATTCCTTGACTCCTTAGTAACTTGTAAAACCGTATGAAAACCATGTGAATATGGCAATGAAATATGAACTGAGAAAACTTCAAAATGTAAAATATTTTTTAACCTACAATTAAAAATATATAATTATTCTTCCATCTTTTTAAAGCACTGGAGATATATTAATAACTTGTTGGAATTATTATTACTATCTCCTTAAAGGCAAAAGGTTATGACGGATAGGGAGAAATAAGTGTTTCCTACATTGATGGAAAGCTTTTCTTTTAACACCATTACATGATAAAATGGAAAGATAATTTATGTGGCTCTATGGTTTAGTTAAATCATTTGCTTCTTCCAATCTATATATAATATTTTAAGAGACTTATTCTTATTAAAAGTCTAAACACTTTTTGATACAATTTTACAGACTACATAAGATGTCAACACGTCTTTAAGGGTCAGCTTTCCTTTTGATATAAATCACCACAATTTTATCATGTAGACTATTCAGTATGAAGAGGAAAAAAATATTTGTGTAGGTCTTTGAAAAAGAGTGTTTAATTAGCGTGTTTTTATCTCTAACTGTGCATCTGAGAAAGTATAAACACAATTATTTTAAAAAGAAGTTAAATGTCAGATGCATTATAATTTATCATAATTTACTTTTTCATATATGTTATTGTATCATAGCATTTAATTATATCAAAAATATATTTGATATTCAAAACAATTCAATAAACCAAAGTGAAATTTCTAATCCTACTTTTGGGAAAAAATAATCAAATTCTATAACAGCAAGTGTGGATTTTTTCATACTTCTTTACAAAATTAATACAATATTTGGGGTTATTTTCTTACTCCTCCCCTTGATGCTCAGTAACACCTTTCCTTTTCTTATTTATACATTCTAATCTTCAGATAAAACTAACTAACATTAAGACATGCAAACTGACAACAATCTTAGGTGGTTTTCAGTGTTAAAAATCCTAAATTATGAACACTCTTAAAACCCAGAAATTCCTAAATCAGAAAGCATGCCACAGAGGCTGGAAAGAAGGGGCATGTAAGGTAAATATAAGTATTTTTTCCACTAGAGTGAGTGGACGCCCATTTTCAGATCTGTGTCGTGTGTTCTTCAATCTGCCCTTTCTTTACATTTGAAATGGAAAAATAGTCAGAATGTAATCTGAAATCGGTTCAAATCAAAACAGGCCATCTATGCACAGCTGCTTGCACTTTGACAAGGTCCCCCCCATGTCTCAGCTGTCTGGGAGCATTTCTCAGCCACTCATGCAAGTTGGGTGAAATTCCGTATTCCCTATGCCAAACCGATACTGAATGAGGCACAACTTGGTGAGAGCTTCAAGGATGTTTCAAAAGTGACAGCAAATCATATGCTTTCAGTACACCAGGCTAAGAAAAATCATTACCTCCTTGCATGCATGGTGGTAGTGCATGGTAGTTGAGGACATGGTACTGTGTGAGCCTTGAGTTGCAGGACTGCTAGCATCCAGGAAGGAGAGATTAATAGAAAAGATTTCCTTTACACATATTGGGCACCAAAAAAAAAAAAAAAAAAAAAAAAGTCTGTAGAAATTATTCTGATTTTGGTCTACAAAAAGTTACACAAGGGATAGGGAATTAACAGGTTTCATATCTTCATATCAGTCCAAACATTAATTTTGGGTGCCATGTTCTGTGTCATAACAGAGGGTGAAGTCTGCAGTTCAGGTAACCAAACATCTATAAGTATTGCAGGAAAGTCTGTTTCTATTAGATAAGGAACACAGAGAAGTTCCTCATAGCACATATGCTCCTTGAGGCAGTATCAATTCATACTAGAGACTATTATAGAATGACTACAATAAAATAAAAAAAAAACTTTATAATTCATTAATGATTATCTTAACTGTCTTATTTTACATGGATGCCAGCCTTGTGCCAGGTACTTTACAACACACAGCAATCAGGGAAACCTGCTGGAACCTACTTAGCACTATATCAATCTTTGTCATGCCTAAGGAAGTAGCCAACATGAACCTTCTACAGCAGCTAGTACCATAACTATTCCTTTGTTTCAAGTGGAAGGTGCTTGTCTTTTAGCCCTGAAGCTATCGATTTCAAATCCCACTAATCCTGGGTGAGAAATACTGTATCATGCACCAATACTGTCCATGTAGATTTTGTTAGAATGTCTTGTTAAAATACGCAAAAGAGACCAACTGATTTCCAAATACTCTTACAAGATGTTAAGCCAACTACTTTAAAACAAGTGTTCTCAAGCAGACCAGAACCTCACTTTCTTCTCTTCTTTGCTTTTTATTTTTAAAGTATTAACAATAGTATGGATGGAGAGAGGTGCCAAAAAAGGTTCCTTTTGTATCTATATACAAATAAAGTAATACTTCTACTGCATAAAATTTCCAAGGAGCACTGTCAGAATATTGCAGATTTACTGGTCCCCTCCTTCCTACACTACTCTTCTCCACCTTCAGTGCTTGCAAGCCACGCTTCCTCAGGTTCAGAAGGTAGCTGGTGAGATAATTGTGCTTATCTTCTTCACCCCTCTGTGTTCTTGCCTCACTTTCTTCCTCCACATCCAACTTATTTCACCTGCTTGGACAAGACTTTGCTGTCCAGCTCTGGCTCCAAAACCCAGAGTAGAGCCCAGCAACAGGGACAGTTCCTACCTCCTCTCCCACTTCTGCGCCTGATCCAAGTGCTTCCTCGTTTTTCTCTGCTGATCCTGGCATATAGGGAAAGACAAGCTGCCAAAGTAAACCCGTTAACTGTTCCTCCTGTGGATGCACCCTGCTGTGGTGGTCACCACCTGAGAGCAGACTGTGCTGTTACGTTTCTTCCCTTCTTCATACTCTGCTTGGTTTCATCCACCTGTTTCCAACTCTGAGCGTTGCTCCTCATGGGTTACAGCACGCTGTGCCTAAGCACACTGGCAGACACACTGCCAATGAAATGAGTGGCCAAATTAGGAAGCTAATAGCTCAGAAATGGCCACTCAGAGGAGCAGCAAAAGCTGCCTAAAAAATATATCAGCGTGGAGACCACCAGCTTTCTTACTTCAGCTTGTGTCTTTCTTGACATCCTTCACTGCAAAAGGGAAATGAGGAACGAGCCACGGTCACTTTTACTTTCCACATTAACCAAATCGGCTCGGGATACCCTTTTTTTAATGCTTATTAATTTTGAGTGGGCTCTCACTCTCACAAGTTTCTGTGAAGATGCAGAGAGCATGACAGACAATGGGGGTGTCCCACACACAATAGTGCAGCCTTTTCTTCACTGCTGTCCCTGGGACTGAAGCAGCCCCTGCAGAGGAGACAGTGGTAGGAATGAACTTGCTCTCTTTCTTTGCTGTTGAGAAGTAGGTTTGGGTTCACACTTTCCTCTTGCTTCTTTTTTGGCATCTGGTGCTACTGCTCAGAAAGCCTCAGCAGCACAGGAATCAGGCAGTTTCTCACAAATTTGCATTTCTCATGAAGCTTTATTCCAACAGGATCCCTTTATTTATGCAGAAGAAGGATGCTCCTGTAACTAGGGCTGCAGTCTAGGCCTTCAGAAATGTGCCTGTACTTCTGTTTTGCCCAAGGCTTCTCATGTGGCTGGGGGAGTGCAGTATCACCCTGCCTTATCCCAACATGTGCAAGGGGAATGTAAGAGCCTTTTTGCACTTCACCCTGGTTCTGGGAGTACAAAATATCTGGGAGATGCTCTGCTGTCACACCAAGTGCTGTGGAGAGGCGGGACTGCAAGCGGTATCACAAGGACTTGCTGAAAATCTTTCCATTATACAAAATTATTGCTAGGTTCAACTAACTTAGTGGTTTCCAGGCGTTGCACACAGGCATTTGGACATGACAAGTTTGACCTGGAGAGCGTGGGTTTGATAAAAAATGTGCCCTCTGAATAGTTATGGAGCACTGGTTACCAGGCTTTACATCTTCCTGTGGATGTCAGCAGGGATCCCATGGCTCTAGGTCTCTAGCTCCAAGGTAGCATGATTATAATAAATCTTCCAAACTCCACATCTGTAGTCATGAAACCAGAGTCTAAATCATTTGTAGATGTGAAGGAAATCTTGCATTCCTCTAATACATATATGTCTGTATGTGTACATGTATGTACATATACACCTCTATATATACCATATATACCTATATACTTATATATGTACACCTTTATCAACTAGGCTATGAAAATATATTGCAGCATCCTAAAAGATTTGACATTCAGTGGTTCCCTGGGTGCAAGAATCTTTTTAAGTTTCAGAAAGAGAAAACAGTTCAAATGCATTTTTGGTTTTGGGAAATAACAGTAATTTTGATTCCAAACTTCAACATAGCAAAAGACCTTGACAAAGCAGAAATCTTGAGTCTCCCAAATGTCAAATACAAGACTCTAAATGCAAGCGAGTCTTTCAAAAGTTTCCTGAAGGAATACGTGACCACTGCTTTACCTCCCAGTCCCCTGTTTTCTACCCCTTTTAGATTACAGATGACTTTCCTATTTAGGGCTGAAAGTATAAAGCTGGTCTTTCAACATCACCAGTCTGCATGATGAATCCTAAGCTTGTATTTACTGACCTGGAAAAAAAAAATCCCCATTACCTTCTGAATCAGCAGTCGTTTCAATGCTGTGCAGAACTCACAGAAGTAGATATACAAAATTTAACACCAGTGCAAAGCACACGAATAACAATCAGAGCAATGAAGAGCTGGAACAAACAGTTTGATAAACCTGAAAGCTTCGTTGGAAGAATACCGACAGTCCATTTGCAAGTGGGAAAACTGCCTGAAACTTCACAGCTGATTTTTGGGAGGTTTGTGTAGAGGCTTTTGTTTGGTTTGGATTTCACTACAGAAAAATAACATTCGTTTATGTATCTTGCAATCAGTTGTGCAAGAATGAGAAATGCAAAGCAGTATACAAAAAGCAGTTAAATGCATCTTGCTCTAAGAGGGTAAGTGCTTTGAGACAGCAAATATATGAAGAAAATCAACAAAACCTAAACAACTCATCTTTTGTACCAAGGCACTAGGCAGTACCCAGCATGTGGTCTAGAAGCACCTATGTTACTCAGTGGAGAAAGAAATGCATTCTTATACAGAAATGTTATGCTCTGAAACTGTAAGAAACGAGATGATCTCTGGGGTGTATGTAAGTCTGTGTACAGAGGCCATCTATAGCAAGATCCAGACCTATGACACACACTCCGGGACACTAAAGGGTTACAAATAACTAATGTGAAAAATAAATTGCAGACTTACTAACTTGCAAAACCTAAATGTTGTAAACCCTGATTAGACCATTCAGTCTCTGAAGTTTTGCTGAGGTTGTGTGTGACTATGAATTTTCTCTAATTTCTATTTTGTGGACATTGTCAGAAGACAAGGGTGAACAGCTGAGGACTTTGGAAGTCAGTGAGGTACCACATAAAAAACACAGCAGGGCAGAAAGATGTAATTTTGTGCTAGGCTGCTACAGCATCTAATCATCCTTGAAATGTCTCGTTTCTGTCATGAACAAGTCTACTGTGTGAGTGACTAAAAGAAGTAGGAAGGAACAAATCATTCTAAAAATTCAATGTGGTTGATGAGGCACCATAAAAAATTCCTCATGTTTAGTATAAGCAAACAGACATTACATTATGCCAACAGAAGGATGATGAAATGCTCCATCAATATAAAGGTACATGCAAAGTCCACCTGAGAGAAACAGATGAAAAACTGCAACCACCAAGAATTGAAGAACAGAGACAGATGGACCCAAAGGTCCTCTTAGTGATCTGGTACGGGACAGATCTGATTTGATTCTGGCAATCTTGTCAGCCAGATAAAATTTACAAGTCTTGACTGAATTAACACAGGGAAGGATTGATTCAAATTTTGTATTCAATGCAAAATGAACCCCCAATTTGCAGATGAAACATAAGCAATGGGGAACCAAGCCTACCTTGTCACTCTTTCCTTTAACCTCCTTCCTGTGCCCTTCTCTTAGCCTTTTTACATTAAAAGTTTGAGATAGCTTTTGGGTTACCTTTGAGATATTCTATAACAAGTGAATTTAAAAATGGGGGTAAAAACCCCCATGTGCTCTTGAAAGCACAACCCAGATGTGCTGCAAAAGTCAGGTTTTTGGCAGACCCTACCCATGCCTCTGAGGAGCCTGCAGCCTGCCCTGAGGAGAGCCCTGCTGGTTTGGCCAAGCCTAGGTTGACAAGTGCGTCCCCGTAGGGTGGCTGCTCCTCTGTGGTCTGATATGAATGAGGCTGGGACATGATGGTCCCAGACCTCCCTCCCTATCATGTTACACTGGCTATATTTACAGTCAAGGCCACCATCACGGTATTCCCTTCTGTGCCACTATTGCAGGGGTATGATCAAACCGAGTCAATGGGTCAGCTCAGGTGTCCAAGAGAGCTCTGTCTCCTGACTGCCCCACTCCTCCCACCTACACACACATGGGCACTCACTGAAGTGGGTCATCCCAGGCCTCCCTGCTTCATGGGGTGGCTGCTTGGCTTCTGGAGAATGACTGCCTCCTCCGTACTTTAATTCTCCAACTGTTAGAAGCATCTGCCCTTTGCTAGCTCTTGATGCTGGGAGCTCAGGGACATTAACTGATTTTTGAGGATGAATGTATTCCTCCCTCTCCCCCCCTCCACAACTCCCTATTTCTCTCTTCATCCCACTTCCCCAAAACCCCCACACCAAAATGCAATACTTGCACCTCCTGTCTCTGAAAGAATCACTAAAACTCAACTGTAAAAAAGAGAGGAAAGGTATAAAAAAAAAAAAAGGAAAGAAATGGTTTCCATGGCAAATTCACAGGGTTTAATCTCAGCACAAAAAGAAGAATTTTAACATTCTTTTCCTGTTTTAGAACATGCTGGATAGCAAATGAAATTATCTGTTGTGTATTGGCTTCAAGGGTATTGCACTGATCTATGTCCACAGAGACTTTGTCCCATTATTTTCTTATTTTGTTCTTGTAATCAGAAAGTTGCTTATCACTGCCCTGTGAAGAAGATTAACATAAATTAAACCAAGGGCTTTGTACAAAAGCTACTCAGAAGCCTGCAGAGTTTACTAGGAAATAACCAAGTTTCTAGAGGTTTATTCCTTCTGCAACTCCCTGTTGAAGCACTGATGGCAATGATACTATTTGCTATTTGTTTCTTCCAGGTGATACTGGACAGCCTTGTGGAAATCACTCTCTCTCTCATAATGCTCCAAAGGTCTTTTCTATGGTGGCTGCATATATCTCATTTGTTGGCAATGTGACATATTCAGTTTATCAATGTAGCAGGACAGGCTTCAGTTTCCAATGGAATATCAACAGCGTCACACTGCTTTTGGCTTCAAACACTTACTTTTCCCTCGTATGAATTCAATCTAACTGATCTGGGAGGAGAGAGCCTTTCTGCCTGGCACCAAGTTTGCCCTACAGTTTTGCAAGTACAGATATAAGCACATTCAAACAAAGTCTGCAGATGATCAAAGATGATTAAATAAATGGATCTTCTGTCTTCTGTTTCTTTCAGCCTGGTAGCTGTTCTCAAATGTACTTGATAAATAGCTCCTGTTCCAACCCTTGGCTCCACCTTCTTCTGTGATTCATACAACTTCAGTGGGAATAGCAGGCAGTAAATCTTCTAGATATATTTCCAAAAAAGCAGCATCCATACTGTTAATAAAACCACCTCTGTACTTTACTGACACTTACAATTCCTAGCACAGCACCCCTTTCCTTGAGGCACAAGAAAAGGGAAACACTAGGGAAAAAAAATCGCAGTCTGCACTTAACTTATGTGAGACAAAGATTATGACAGCTGGTGTTCAATTGGATTGCTCCTGTTATCTGGAGGGATTCTTATGTAAAATCAAAATCAGTATTGGTTTATTTGTAAAATAACTTATTGAACAAAAACTTATATACTAAAAAAAGTTAACATATACAGGTAAAATCAAGTTAAATGGGACCTGATGTGTTCTTGAACTGTAAACACCTCTTCCTTGGTCATATAAGAATATACATGCGTCTATATTGTGCTAACTTCAAATATTTTCCTTGAGACCTGTTTAGTTGTTTGGCCTCAGTAAACTGAGTTCATATGTGTGTCTAAAATACCATCAAAAAGCATTAGGGATTTTTGAGAATTCTGACCATATTTGCCTCCAAAGAATAACTGCTGACTGCAGGCAAGAGAGAAAATATGGTACAATATTTGTAAAAATGAACATATATACAGATTTTATTTTGTATTCTATTACAATTTCTACACAATGTTTAAATGAGAAGTAAAGCCAACATGCAAAACTCAGATCTAAGTTTTTGAACCACTTTGCATCTATAAAAAACCCCACACAAAAGGATTTGTTTGGACTTTCTTATTGTCCTAAAATACACTCATGCAAGAACTAGGAAGATCTGTCAAATGTTATACCATGATCGATGTCTGCACTCTAGGGTTATTTATTACTTGTATGGTGGCAGCTCTTAAAGGCTTTGGTGGAGGTCTAGATACTTTCCACCTGTGGAACTAATTCTGTTTCATTATAAGCTTATAAAGGTCTAAACATAAGGATCCTCTTGACACCACAAGAATATAAATAGTAACAGAAAGGGCAGTTCCTGCTCTAACGTTCTCACAGTTAAAGAGTGGGTTTTTTCAAGAAGAAACAATGCAATAATCCTAGAAAACTAGATATTATCCTTCTTACAGACAAAGGTAGGATTGGCTGCTTCTTATGACTAATGAATACAAATAAGTATAGCATTAACACAGCCTTATTTTATTGTATATACTTTAAAAATGTTTGTGTAATTATGTATACATGTGCATTTAATTGATCTATTGTATTTTTTCAAAATAATTAAAAGTTTGATCAAGAGTACTAAAATGGTCAAAATTGCATGTGAAAATATTAAATGAATGCAAGAAGTTCATGTTCAGATAAAACTTTTCAAAGAACATTTGAGACAGAGGTACCTTTGTTGGGTTAGCTCAAAAGCTGCTCAGTCTTTTGAATAGCTTATTCTAAATCTAACAAGTTAAGCCTAAACAGAATAGATTCTGAGCAGGATTTTGAGATATGAAAAGAAAGTGTTTTCAACCCATCTTAATTGGGATATAATGAAATTGAAATTCACCTGTAAATAATTTGTTATCTCACTTCCAACTCTTAACTATTTTCCTTACTAGTGGCTGGTGAAAGAAAAGAGAGAAAATAATTAGGCATCAACAAAACATTTTGTTACAACAGGTATTTTTTCAATACAATCCTAATATAGAGAAGCTTTTCTTTGGGTATATTGCTTACAAGCCACAGACAGTGAAGTGGAAGATGTAAAACTTCACTGGGCATTTCTTCTCTAAGGATGCCTTCACATGTTAGTCTGCACAACAATTTTTTTTTGCAGATTAGTCAAATCTGCATTTGTCCTGAATGCAGTGCCAAGCTTAAGTTCTGCTTACAGAGATCCTGATGGTTTAATTTATTTCAGCACCCCCAAATTCACACGGTGGCTCTAGAAGGCATATTTAATTGCTGGTAATTACGTGTCAGCTTCCTAATGAGTCAGATGAGTTCTTGCTTTCCTTCTGCATTCCAATGAATTCATCTGGGTGTGGGAGCTGGGGAAAGCTTGTTAAATATAGATCCCTGGCACTGAGAGACAAATGCAATGTTGCAGGACCGCTGCTATTTCTTAAGAGTTTGGGCTGGGCAAGGGGTGTCCTCATTATCACTTCATAATCTTTCATAACTTTTTTCTAAATCAAATAGCATAGCTAGAGCATGTTAAACACATTTTAATATGATTTACTTGCTGCCTTAATTTTCACCTTCAGAAATACAAACATTCTGTATTTGTGTGTCTCTCTTTCAGACAGATGCCACTAGCCATTTTATAGGAACTTGCATTTAAAGACTTTAATCTCATTAAAAAATCTGTAAAGCATAAAACTTACAGGAAAAACTGGAAAAATGTCTACTCTAATTACTGAATTGGATTTGATGAAATTTTTGTAATAGAGTTTTGTGGTGCAATTGCAACTCTTTTTCTTGGTGCATTAAATTCAGCTAACATTAACTAAATAAAAAAAAATCAGATCTTGAAAATATTATCATTCATATTATCATCTGTCATCTTTGCCGAAAGTACAACTGCACAGTATGTATAGATCTTTACTTTATAAATACTGCTCGTCTACAAACAGAGCACAGTGCATAAATTTCTGGAGGTAATATATATTGATTTGAATCATGATTCTACAGATTTTCTGGATGATCTCTCCCTTTCTCCCCTCCAGAGTACATACCACATGTCAGTGTAGCTATGCTTAATTCATCATAAAAATGCAGGTAGGGCTGATCCAAAAAGCAGAATATTTTCATCTTTATTTGAAAGCTCTGTAGGAGCTCTCTGGACAACCTGGGGCCACTGCCCAAGTCTCTGGACTTCCAGTCTGACATTCACCCAGCTGAAAGATTGCTTTTGCAAGTGCCATTCGGTGACAGCACCGTCTATTATGTAGCAGAGAATTTAGTTTGGAGATCGGTTTTTCATAGGAGGAAGTTTCAAAGAGCAGAGACCACTATAATAACAGAATAGCCACTTAGAGTGAAGTCCGTGTTCTGTACATCAGAAACATCTTTATGATAGTAAACCAATAAATTTGATGTGGAAAATACATCAAAGTCATGTTATGGTCTGGCCACAGCTTATTTGCAGTCAATGACATGAAGAAGAACATTTCCAGTTCATTTCAAACAACATGCTCTGGCTAAATTGTCAGGATATAAATAAGACTTACCTAATGATTAATATATTATATACTAGCTCAGCACAGCTTTTCAGTTGTTGCCTTTGGTAACACTTAGATGGGTCTGTACTAAGGACCAAATCCTATAGAATTCCTTGCAACTATTGAAAAGCAGCCACAGAAATTTAAGTATGGCCAGCTTCAGATTATTACTGGTTAAACAGGCTAGATTCCTGGGCTTAATTGTGTTACTTGCTTGGAAAACACTGCAGAAACGATTAGGGGATGTAAATGAAGGAAGGAAAGGACAAAGAGCTCAAGGTGTTCTTTCCCTAAGTTTTTAATTGCAACTCCTTTTTTGTGGAGTAGCTGCAGCAGCTGGTGATATACAATGGCTTGCCAATGGCTCTGACAGCCATTTGCTGACAGAAGAGTTGTAGGACAACGTGAGTATCTTAAGCTCAGGTGCAGGCTGAGGTGATGAGCAACTTCTTCCCACTCAAGCTTTGGTTTCTCGGCACTGACCCCATCTCTTCTCCTTGTTTGTGGAACTTTCTTCCCACACTCATTGCCTTTGCCTATTCGATCAGTCCTAGCCTACAATTGGGGATTTCCAGCCCCAGTCTACTCATCCAGCCCATCCTTTCCCTCTTCTTTATCATTCTTCTGTCCCCTCCCTCACACAGAACCCACTCAAACACATGCTTCACAACTGTGGTCCTCGGTGTCTCCCACTGATTCCTCATCTGACCTGCCTCCTTCTTTCCCCCATCATATCTTGGCTTCTTCCCTCTTCACCCGGTGAGGCAAGATGTGATCTGTACCTCTCCATTGGGTGGTTTCTCTTCTCCAGCAAAAAATGGAATTTGTGATTTGTGCCCCATAAGATAGTTGTGTAACTATTGCACCTAACAACCTGCTATCAAGGGAAAGAGATGTGGTGCGCTGCCCTCTACTACTTTACCAAAATGACTCACATGATGCTTTAAAAATGAAAACTCAGGGTTATTTCCCAAAGACAAACAACTGAAAATGCACATGAGTTAGACCATCATCCCTCCTGCCAATGTGCAAATGGCATCTCCACATTCTCTACTTCTTTGCTTAATCAGTTCCCACAGTTGCCATGTCTGGCCAATTGCTGCCACCTCAAACAGTTCCTGCCTTGCCTGAAGGCTACAGGGCACCTTGCCTGAAAGCCCCGTTCATATAAAGAGGACTAGAGCGAACATGGTGCACACCCAATGGTGTATATAGTACTTACTGGGATCAGGCCTCACAGTAGTAGAAGTCCTTGAACCTTGCTCTTGATTACCCACCCTTCTCCCTCAATCACTAGAAATAATGTGCTTTTCAAATCCATGTAGCTTTACATTCCCCTGCATGCTTATTATGCAGTTGTATTTTAAGTGCTCTTCCAGTTTTTCCTCTGCATGTGACCACCCACTTCTCCACCTACAGTCTCTATAATGTGATTTCTATCTGCTGTAGCTTATAATGGTTTAAATTATGCTAATTGTATTCAGAGATTAAAGTAAAAATCAGTACGACTATTATTCTGCCCATATACTGTACCAGTGCTGGTAGTTATTCACTTCAGAAATGAACATGGCTAATAAGATAAGAAAATTACACTTGCATGCAGTTAGTCAGTTTCATATTTAATTAGTGAGAAAAAATTATTTCCATGTCTTCTTATTGAAGCAAAATTAACTCTTTTGCCTCTGTCTGTGCTTGCTGTGAAAACTCCAATTTATACTGTGCAAACTGCTCTCCACAACAGCTTGAGATTTGGTTTCCTACATCACTTGGGCTTTTGCAGTAGACAATTTTTTCTTTAATGCCACAGGTAAACACACCTGCATGGCATCACCGTGAACCACCAAGGCCATGCCTTAACAGCACGTGCAGGGGGTAGTACATACTCAACAACCTCACTCGTTATAAAAGCATGGGAGTTCATTCCACACACATTTCCTGGTCTAATTTTGTTAATGTGTCAAGAACAGCCTGGTCTCCAAATCACTCTCAAATTTAAGATTAAACTTCTTAAACATTTACTGTGGCAACAAAAAAGTGCTTTCAGAATTTAAGATGGCCATGATATGCTGTCAGAAGAGGCCAACACACTCCCACACTTGCTATAAATAACAAGCCAGAACACAAGTACAGGCTAGATTTAACTGAATTTCTTCAATCGCTGCAAAGTACATTTTGCTACATGTTGAAGAAGTAATGTGTCACAACACATTTTGCATAAAGTGAGGAATCTATCTATGAGAAACACTTCTGTTTTGGATTTCCCCCCAGCCAGCATCATGGCAGGGACCCTCTCACTAAATCACTCTAAATCTCAGTCTAAAGTAAGTGGGCAGCATTTCACCCAGGCAAACAGGGTCTCAACCATCCATATACAGGTGGGATTTGCTGTGTGGAGCTTAACTCTGGTTGCAGGTGGGCGGGCAGAGTGCTCTGAGAGGTCTCATACTCATCTCATTTCTTTGACAGCAGTTGACAACTTTTTTTTTTAAATTTTTTTAACCCTCTGGTTAGTTTTGATAAAACCATGGGTGAGGGCAGAGAACCAAGTCTGCTGGAAGGGGTTTGATTTCATTTGCAAGTCACCTTTCAGGATTTTTCTGATGTTTTCAAAAAGCAATGATGAAATCCCTGCTACAAAACCAGTGTTGTGTCCTGTGAAAGACAGTTGAGGTGCAGACAATTTAATGTCAGGGTACTTCTCAACTTCATGTATCCTACGGCTGGAGTACTTTTGGAATACTGCCCAGATTCACTAAAATCTGAATCTTCTTGGTTGCACATTGCAAATTTACACAACTGTGACTCCAGAACTTAATCAACCATGAACAACTCAAACCTGAAGCAGGTTCAGCCATGTCAGAGCAAACTGGCTGTTCCATTTAGCCTTTCCTTTTAGCGACATTTATAGCCATCTCCACCATGACCTCTGATGTAATTGCTACCAACGACATAGAGCAATGGAAAATCAATTATAACTATTACAGATGCTCCGCCTTTCCTGTTATTGGACTTCCATTCTTCATTTGTTTGTGTCATGTCTCTTTTTCTGATCCTGCAAAATTTATTTCTTTATCTAACACTCAGTATATTGATATGTTCACTATACCTTGATGCGCTACAGGCTGCACATTAAACACTACAATTTTAAGGAAATTTTTAGGTATATTTAAGGAAATATACGTAAAAATAGGTATACTTTAATACAATGCAGTATATTTATTGGAAAAAAAAATATCTGGAGAAGTCATACTGTTCTACACTCCCTTACCCAGCAGTTTCAAAATAGTATTTTTAAACACACACACATATGTGTATATTGTTATCCTCCATGTCAACAAGAAGACTTATGGGTGAAATTTGCATTTTATCACTATTGTAAAACCTACAGTGCACTTGCCTAGAACATCAGGAACATCTAATCCGTTAGCACATGCAGAAGAACCCTTTTTCTTTGTAATAACAAAATCTGGCACTCTGCCTGGGATGTTGAATATCTTTCAAGCTAGCACGGTTGTGGGGATTTAAACACCTGATTTATAGTTTTTATCATTCTCCTTAGTGTGTTGAAAAAATTTCTGAGCATGTGACTGATCAAACCAGCAAGAATTTGGAATGGCCTGAATTTAAGAGATACAGATGTGTTACTGAATCATATTATTTTTATAATAGCTGCAATTAATTATCCTGGACAATTGCAATTATTGCAATGGACAGCACTTTTGGGAAAAATGTGTAGTTATGTTTATGTAGCTCACCCTAAGCTGCAGAGTTGTGGTGCCTTGGCATGAAGTGATTCAGGTAAAGGGAGATCTTCTTCAGCACCTTCATCTGCTTAAAGCGATTACTTGTCTCTCCCTTTTCCTCCTGCAGCTTCCCCTTTCTATGGCTTCCTGGACCTCCAGGACTGCTCAGCACGACCTTGCTTGTTGCACTCTGCCATGGCTGTCTTCCCACAGAGGGGTCTTTCTTCTCACCCCACTCCCTGGGCCACACCAAGTTCTTGCACCTTTTCAGGGCAATACCTTCTGTACTCCCTCTGAGCCTAATGTTAGTCTCTGCTGTTTGTTTACAGTAGAGGTAGGCTCACCCTGCCAGGTGAGAACATTAGCAGGACAACCCATAATCTCAAATAAGCCACAAAGCCAAAAAGCTTCTGCTGTGCCTGGTGAAGTAGAGCTTGTAAGCACAGGCAGCAAGAGAGCTTAGCAGAGCTACATAAAGCACACCAGTAACAGAGCACATCTTAGCCCAATCATGAGTTATTATGCTCAAGCATGTGTAAACTTTCAGCTCATTAGCAGTTCAGTGTAAACTCCTGTCCCATTATAGTCAGTAGCAAAATTCTCCAAACTGCAACAGGGAACTAATTTAATGGAACTACGTTAGTACAAGTTACCTCCCCCAGCAATGGCAGTAAAGCAACGAAGCTTAAAAATAGTTATCTCACAACAGTGACATAATTTCTCCTTTCTGACATGACCTGTTTGATGCTGCTCTGTAGAAGAAGTTCTGTGCTCTCCTAACTCATCAATAGGTAGCTTTGTATAAGTCATTCACACTAATGATTATGTCTTCCTGATTTGGAAACCTTGACATGAAGTGTATGACAATTGCTCTGTTAACAGGGTAACAGTTTTTGTAGCAGTAGCATCAAGTATAGCCTAAAAGAGTGTCAGCTCAGTCATTATTGGGCAAAAAGGCAGGTGGGAATAGCTAGGAGTTGTAGGAACCCTACAAATGAAGTTTGCTCCCACCATCACTTTGTCAGTGCCCATGTTCTAACTTGGCTTTACCTACTAGGAGTCAGACAGTCTCTTTAAGTCCTGGACCTCATTTTAAATTTTATCAGCTTAAGCTTCCTTGGATCTCTTATACTTGGTCACACAACAAACTATCTGTGTTGCCTTTAAGGAAAAGCATTGAGTTTAAACCCGTCCCTCTGGTGGGGAAGTTGAATTCTGTATCAGAATTACCAGTGATAGGCTGTGGTCCAGATCTGAATAACACTCAGTTTTACAAGAGATCAAGACTGGGGCTCTGAAAATTAAAAAAAAACCTGATTTGTTGCTCTGCAAAACTAAACACCTCAGTAGATCTCAAATTCTTCAATAACATGGGTTATCCCTGGGCTCCTCTCCATCGCAATAACCTCAGCTGGGCACTGGGGATCTCTGCACTCCTCCCACCTTCATTCTGGTCTCTTACACAACGCCGCTGCAGACCCTCTGTGTGCCTCCTGGGGACCCTCCATATGCACAGAGAGGAAAAGAAGGCTCAGGCTTGGCAGAAGATTGAGCTGAACAGTTTTTTTCTGCTGATGAAGCAACAAAACGTCACGGAGCGATTTGTTTTTGCCTGAAGTAATGATTGCGGTGTCGCAGGAAAGCAACTGGTGCCAGAATATTAATCATCAGACCCTTTGCACACTTGCTTCCCACACTCTGAAAATTCAGTTCTGTATGTTAGTGCAAGCTATTCATATCTCCATTGCAGCCATGGAACCAAATGCCCCGAAGTGACCACTCTAGATTTTGCCATAATTTTTCGTGTAATTTGTCTTAACTGTAGGCGAGGTATTGCCAAGTAAATTAAATCCACGCTGGTGGATCACTGCTGAACTGCACAAATTAAAATACACATCAATATTTTATTTTGTTATCACACCAAACTATTAATTACCAGGCTCATCTAGAGGTGCTTAAATGGAAAGCAACACAGCCACTTATCACTTAGACATAAAGTGATTTCTTGTAAGTATTATATAGTTAAATGATACAGAAATCCTGACTACCACTTAGGAAAGGTCTTTTTGGAATGGACTGGAAACACAGAGAAACCTACAAATCTTTTGCGTTGAAAGCTCAGATCCTAATTATTCTTACTTAACGATATCTCATAGCATGACTCCATGCAGCTGAGGAAATAAATCCCTTACCTCCTTACGAGTCCAAGAATAGCTCTTTCAGCTCACAGCAATTGACGAGAGCCTTGCCCAGTTTAACAGGAGTGCTTTCTAGAGCACTCTGCTTGGAGGATCTCATCTTTCCAGTATTTGTTATACTTATCTGAACTTTTGTTTAACTCCTCTGCTCTTCTGTGTTTCTCTCTGAAATATTGATTTTGATCGGAGGCCAGAAAGAGGGTGGAGTTTTCCAACACTTAAGCCACAGCAGCTGGGACTGCAAGGCTTAAAGACATCAAGGAAGAGGGCAGTCACTTCTCCAGATTCAGTACTTCACCACCACGGCTGGGAGGTTTCATAAATGTTCACAGCTATTAGCTAATTACACACACTTGAATCAGCTCCCATTTCGCTTCTCTTTTACAAGGTCTTTCTTCGCCCATTTGCCTTGTCACAGTTTGGATTTCTGTTTAGAAAACATCAATAATCAGAAAGTTAAAGAAGAAGCTACAACCCCCACTCATCCGTATCAATGTGCCTTGGAGTTAACTACACCATGTTGCCCTGGGAGATAATTTGGGGAGCCCAGGGTATGCTTGTTGGGCTGCACAGCCAGAGCTCAAGCAGCTGGGAAGCACACTCGTGGGGTTTAGGTTCAAGCAGTTGCCACCCGCCCTTACCCCTCCCAGATTTCAGCTTTATTTTAGAGCCTGCTTACCCCAAATAACACAAATCTGAAAGAAGCCTCCAGCTACATTCCTCCTATGCAGCTTTAGATGACATCCGCACCAAGGCAAATATACAAATTAGCAATAAAAGCATATCTAGTATCCCCTGAGACCAGAGGCTTGGTTTTCCTTAGCAAAACTTCAGTTTTCTTTTTTTGATTCAGCTATTTAGCAGTCAGAGTGCAGTGGTGGATGCTGGAATCATCTTTAGTCCTGGTCCCACAAACTCATGGTCCTTCCTCCCGTGGGACTTCTCAACAGCAGGGCTGTCATGCAGTGGGACCAGTGGCTCTCCCTTATGTGTCTTGGATAACATCCATGTCCTTATCACATCTTTTTCTCAGAGAAAGTCAGAAGCTTGGTTTATTTGTTGGAGAAGTTATTTTTCTTCAGAGTCTCTGCCAGGCGTGTGAAAGCCACCAGGAAGGGGAGCGTGAGGTGTTCAACTCATCTTTGTGCCAGAATGGACCCAGAACATAACTTCACTTTGAACAGGTTTGAAAGAAGGACAGCTCACACATCTGAGATGGGCTCAGGACATTTGAATAGGAACAGCATGTACCTCCCTTGGTAGGTAAAAGTAGGTCAACTAGTATTGTTGGAAAAATAAACATTTGGGTGTAGCAGTCTTCTTCAGATGTATGGTATCACTTTCGGTGACATGACTGGGCAAAAACTGGAGACTTAGCAGTTCTTCCAGTCTAGAAAACATGTGGCTTCAGTCATGGTTAATCATATTAACTATGTTGTACAAAATTCTCCCTTGCCTGAGGCTAAGACAGATCTGGAAATCAAGAAATACAATTCTGTTTCTGATAAGATTTGCCCTTCTATTGTGTTTTCTTCACCTGAGATACACAAAGCCCTCATTAGACATGAAGTAGCTGATCTTTGCAAGGTCTTTTTGAAATAGATTAGTATCACTCATATTTTTATGCTGGAAGCTTGGACATGAGGAAGCTGTATGGACCCACTACTGTCATATACTATTAGAATCAGGACATCTGTACTTTTCATTATAATTTTCTAACAGCAAAGTTGTTCTTTAATATTTCATCCATAGGCTTATCTGGTTTCAGTGAGCAGCTTGTGTGGCTCTCACTGAACTAGCTTTAAAATAAATAGCTTAGAAGCAAGGTAGCTGTGCTGGTTTTGAAGCTGGGTTTCTGCCCTTTCTCAAACATCCAACACTGAGATGATGGGTTTTCCAGTGGTTGCTGATTTAGCAGTTTTCCAGGTATCTTATTTAAAGCTTCATTGTGAGTTGCAGACTACATATCTCAGAGCTTCCCATTTACCCACAGCATCTCCACTGGAGATGTAGCAGTACTTTTTCAGGAATTAATCATATTTTGTATTCATCCCAGTAGATTCAAAAAGAAACTTAAAGCAACAAGAAATTTTCCCACTACAAGACAGGCTTCAGCTCAGAGGTGAAACCCCGCAGCTGGCTGGCTAGCAGTTCTGCACAGAATCTAATTTTCACAGCTGTAATTCTCTATTTCCAACAGCAACAATGAAGGCACAGGTGAGACTGGCATGCCTTTACCACTTCA
This sequence comes from Scolopax mira, assembly GCA_004320125.1. NCBI lineage: Eukaryota > Metazoa > Chordata > Aves > Charadriiformes > Scolopacidae > Scolopax > Scolopax mira. Next base: position 180,483 of record BJBW01004308.1, read on the forward strand.
TCCTCCTAAACTACAATTTTACTTAAGATTTTCATACCTGGATCTCAAATACTGTAGAAACCAAAAAATGCCAAGTCTGTGTGAGCTCACTATGCCACTTCTTTTTATCCACAAATTCTGTTGAATTAATTTTCCCCCTGCAGACTTCATACTAACTTTCTGGGGCCTCCCATAGCCCTTTCCAGGGTCACTTCTTGCCTCCTTCCCCTCCCTGAGTATGGAGTCACCAAACCTGGTGAAGCAACAATGACTAGTGGCAAGCAGTGCATATTGTCAGCAGAAGGCTAGACACTAGGCTGACAGGTACCTGTGGTGCCCGTGTTTTAGAAAGCCCATGTCCTGCTCCCCATTTAGAAAGCCCATGCTCTGCTCCCCATCTGCATCCTCTTTACAGATCCCTGCAATTTCACTGCTGTTGAATTCTTGCACTTCTAGTTTCTCCAGGTCCTTCACTTTTCAGCACAATGTGTGCAGCGGGAAAGAGAGGGACTGCATAGTCCATGGGATTTATGTGCAGAGTAGAGGTCCTAAAAGCTGCAAAGCAAAGCATGGAGTTGTGCCAATGCATGGAAGCTCGGGAGGAAAACAGTGTTGGTTTTCAACTCTTGTCCGTGCCTATAAGTGGGGTCTTTGGTAGGGCTCACCCCCAGATTCCCAGCTTTTGTGGGCAAGTGAGGATGCTGCAGCAGGGGCAGAGGTGGAACTGCAACCACAAGGTGACCCCAGCCTCTCACTGTTGGTATCTTGTTCCTCCTTGGTCTCACTTGCATAGAGTCCAGCAGGCAAATGGGGCTCTGTGGAGAAAGCTTAGCTCAGGGCTGAGCCTGTCTGTGTAGGACCGTGTCGTGGTTTGGCCGCAGATGAGAACAAAGGACCATGTGGCAGCCGCTCGCACAAATCAGAGTCCCCCACCAGCAGCGTGGCCGAGAGGGGAAAAATTGAAATTAAAACTCGTGGGTTGAGACAAAGGCAATTTAACAAGACAGCAAAGGCCACAGGAAATATGAACGACAACATGAACAGAGGAATATACAACCACGATCGCGATACCACCGCTTGCCAAAGCACCCTGAACACACTACTCTCTCTGCTCCTTCTGCCCTGGGGGCAGGACTTCCTCCTTTTA